>PVIU01008043.1:0-85080 GCA_004026605.1 Ondatra zibethicus
AGAATTAAAATAGATCCTTATCTATCACCATGCACAAAAATCAAGTCCAAATGGATTAAAGACCTCAATATAAATCCGACCACACTGAACCTGATAGAAGAGAAAGTGGGAAGTAGCCTGCAATACATGAGCAAAGGAGACCACTTCCTATGTATAACCCCAGTGGCATAGACAATAAGAGCAAAAATGAATAAATGGGACCTCCTGAAACTGAGAAGCTTCTGTAAAGCAAAGGATACAGTCATTAAGACATAAAGGCATCCTACTGAATGGGAGAAGATCTTCACCAACCCATCAGAAAAAGGTCTGATCTCCAAAATATATAAAGAACTCAAGAAACTAGACATTAAAAATCTAAATTACCCAATTAAAAAATGGGGTAATGATCTGAACAGAGAACTCTCAACAGAAGTACAAATGGCCAAAAAAATACTTAAGGTCATGATCAACTTACTTAGCCATCAGTGAAATGCAAATCAAAACAACTTTGAGATACCATCTACCACTTGTTAGAATCGCTAAAATCAAAAACACCAATGATAGCCTATGCTGGATAGGATGTAAGTAAGGGGAACACTCATCCATTGCTGGTGGAAATCCAATCTAATTCAACCACTTTGTAAATCAGTGTGGTGGTTTCATGAAATTGGGAATCAACCTACCTCAGGATCCAGCAATACCACTCTTGGGAATATACCCAAGAGATGCCCAATCATACTACAAAAGCATTTGTTCAACTATGTTCATAGCAGCATTATTTATAATAACCAGAACCTGGAAACAACCTAGGTGCCCCTCAATGGAAGAATGGATAAAGAAAGTGTGGAATATATACACATTAGAGTACTACTCAGTGGTAAAAAACAATGACATTTTGAATTTTGCATGCAAATGGATGGAAATAGAAAACACTATCCTTAGTGAGATAACCCAGACCCAAAAAGATGAATATGGTATATACTCACTCATTTTGAACTCTATCCATAAACAAAGGACATTAGCCTATAGTTCATAAGCCTAGAGAAGCCACATAGCAAGGTGAACCCAAAGAAAAACATATATAAATCCTCCTGGAAATTGGAAGGAAACAAGATTGCCAGGGAAAAGTTGGGAGCAAGGGGTTGGGGATGGGGGTGGGGTGGGGTGAGCGGAGAGGGAGAGGGGGAAGGAGAATGGAGATGGGAAAAACTGGAACACTTGGGGGAGTGGGAGGATGGAGAAGGAGGAAGGGTGGATATTAGAGCAAGGAAGAAGATATCTACATTAAGGGAGCAATTTTCCACTCTTTTTTTTTTAAACAAAGAAAAATATCCATAGTCCATTTTTTGGGAATGTGGGTATAGTATTCCAGGCTACTTCTGGCTGGTTGGGGGTGCTGATAATCTTATGGGGACCTAAAGAAAATTTAGAGTTATGATCAAGTCCTGACTGGAGTATCCTGTGAGGCTTGATCATCTCAGGCAGCAGTCTTGAATCTGTTCTGGATGTAGAACTCTGTCATCTGGGCCATCTGTTCCTACCAGAGATTTCTCAGGTGGTGTTCCTTTACCAAACCTTATTTTTCTTAACTCAGAATTAATTCACAGCCTCTCATTTCCTGTAGAAACAAAAGCAAAATCTCTTCTCCAAAGTACCGTATCTTTTGACTTCAATTTTGAAGTCAAGGTATTTTCAAAATACCTATCTTGGATTAATTCAACAGCATTTATAAGCAAAAATCTTTTAGCAGCTGTTGTCCCTTCCTTAGCATTCAAACAATTCAAAGAGAGCATAATAGTATACAGTATCAAGATTCTCTGTGTATTTTCTGTCTTTATGCGGCTTTATTTTAACCTCTATTTCTTTTATTTTTACCTTTAATTTTTGGCTTTTTGAGACAGGTTCTCTGTGTATCTTTGTCCTGGAATTATCTCTGTAGACCAGGCTATCCTTGAACTCACAGAGATCTGTCTGTCTCTGCCTCCCAAACTTTGGGATTAAAAGTGTGTGATACCACACCTTGAAGTCACAGAGGTCAATCTACCTCTGCCTCCCAAGTGTTGGGACTAAAGGTTTGTACCACCACACCCAACTCCTTTCTTTTTTTCTTTTTTACTTTAAGAACTTTAACCTTTAGTCTGCATATATTTTTAACACACTGTAAACCATTTAGAGGTTTTTTTAATCTCTCTTTACCGTATATCTCTCTTTTTCTGACTACACGAGTCTTTAATTTGCCAAGATATATGGGTAGGATAAAAGGTGTGGCCTTGATGTCTGGATCCAGCCCATTCCTTAGCTTTCTGTGATTCCAGCCTCATGGTGGAGGTACCAGCCAGAGCCATGTTTATTGCCACAACTCTATGGCATTTCAAGGTCCGAGCCAACAAGCAAGCTGCAGTAGTGTGTTCAGAAACGACACTCAAATGCTCCATAGTCGGACTGCCTTCCTGAAAGAGTCAGAGTTTGCTCTGGCAGGATGGCCCAGAAAATCGACATTTTAAAACAGCGCAGCTTTTTTCCTGCTATGGCTGAAAACTGAAAAGCATGCGGTCAGCTTTTCATCAACACCATAGCTGAGTCATGAAGCCTCTCTTAGAAGAGAGCACTTGCTTGCCTGTAGTAAGCAGAGCAGACCTGAGAAATTGCTGCTACCAAGGAACCATGCTTTACTCTATTGTTCCCAAGCTTTCTCAGGCTTTCTGTGGATGCAGTTATCCACGTGGGTGCCATTCTGTAGCATGAGGGAAGGCTTGTCGGGGTTTATGTCCTGCCTGGTCCCCCAGCCATTTAGTCCCAGAGAAAATCACACAGAGGTCTCCAGAAGATTATAAACTGATTGGCCCATTAGCTCAGGCTTCTTATTAGCTCTTGTAGCTTATATCAACCCATTATCCTTATCTATGTTAGCCACATGGCTCAGTACCTTTCCCAGCGGGGCAGGTCACATCCTGCTTCTTCAGTGGTCTGGTCAGGACTGAGGAAAGAGCTTCCTTCTTCCCAGCATCCTCCTGTTCTCCTCTCCCTGCCTCTACTTCCTCTGGTTGACCCGCCTATACTTCCTGCCTGGCCAATCAGCATTTATTTAAAATATGATTGACAGAATACAGACAATTATCCCACACCACAGTAAGACTTGGGTGGCATCCAAATACCCCACAAACACCCTAAGGGTCTGGCTCAAGCGTTGTTCCTGATCCTGTTGATATTGATGCTGGTTTTCTCGGCTCCTGCTAAAGAAGTCAACCCCCACATACCTTTAAACGTTAAACTGACTTGGATCATCGAGGATGGAGAGTCATACGAAACTCTGTACCAGACTACCCTTGTGGCCCCATTGAACACCTGGTGGCCTGACCTATATTTCTGCTTTTGCGATCTGAACCATGTCTATAGAGCAACAGGCCAGGTGGAGGCCAGGAGGTATGGTTTTTATGTGGGGCCAGGTCACATCAGGAATAGGAAGCAGTGCGGAGGCCTGAAATCCTCTTTCTGAAAAAGTCGGGACTGTGTCACCTCTAATGATGGGGAATGGAGACAGTCTGTAAGTAGACCATAATTAGCCACTTTTAAAAATGCAAGACCAATCTTCCTCACCCCCCTTCCTCAGCCTGACAAGCACAGCAGGACAGGTGACTTAGACCAAATAAAAATACTTTCACTGATCAGGGAAAACAGGACACATGATGATCATCAGGCCTATGTTGGAATGTAATATACTATAGATATGGGGGACATGTCCCAACTACTCTTGTAATTTGGCTTAAGTTAGAGTCAATTAAACCAGCAATAATAGGCCGCAATAAGGCACTGGACCCTAATACTACTTCCCCACCCACAAAGATACTGGTGCCCCAACAACTGGCTATAACCACACTTCCACCTAAAACACCAGCCTCAGATGCTTTAGGTATTACCAAGCCTTGGGTGCCAGAACAGCATCTCCTCCTGGAGCTTCTAAGACTTACATGGATCTAAACTCCTCATGGCCGATCCTAACTAAATCTTGTTGGCTCTGTTATGACTTGGCTCCCTCTTATTATGAGGGAATCACTGTCCAGTGCCTTATTCAAGAAGCATCTAAGTCTGATGAAGGTCGCTGGCATTCACCACACTCTCTAACCCTGGAACAAGCAATGGGACAGGGGCTTTGCATAGGTAAAGTTCTCACTGTCAAGGCTTTTCTTTGCAATTCAACTTTTCCTCTCACAACTCTAATCACTCACAATGATACCTGGTGGGCATGCTCCTTGGGGGTTAACTCCTTGTGTACATACTTCAGTTCTAAAGGACTCCAATGGATAGTGTGTCCTCATCAGACTGGTAACCCGGCTCCTTTATCATGACTACCAAGGTTTCCTAGATAGAATGGAGCAGGATGCAGGTCTAACTAGAATAAAAGGAGAGCCCATAAGCACCCTCACACCAAGTATCCTCCTAGGGGCGAGCCTCACAGGGTTGGGGACAGGAACTGCATCTCTTCTGTCCCAAAGTGACCATTATTCTGCTTTGTGAGAAGCTATAGATGTTGATAAATAACACCTAGAGACCTCAGTCTTCCAGTTGCAGGACTCCCTCTCCTCACTCGCTGAAATGGTTTTAAAAAACAGAAGGGGACTGGACCTAATCCTTTTACAACAGTGAGGATTATGTGCAGTTCTGGGAGAAGAATGCTGTTTCTATATAGACCATTCAGGGCTTGTAAGGGATACCATGGCCAAGGTATGGGAGGGAATTACAAAGAGAAAGGGAGAAAGGGAAGCCAATTAAGGATGGTTTGAATCCTGGTTTAGTAGTCCCCCTGATTGACTACTCTCATCTCCACTCTGACGGGACCCCTGGTAATCTTGCTATTACTGCTGACTTTTGGACCATGTGCTTTCAATAGGCTAGTCCAATTTATGAAGGAAAGATTGGGGACCATCCAACTTATGCTGCAGTGCTCTCAGAACTACAGAACCCTCAGTACAGAAGATACCTATGAACTAACTTTAAGCGACCCATGATTGGATCGATCAACAAGAAAAGGAGGGAATGAAGGGACAAAGCCAAGTCTATTTTTGTACTAGGCCCTAAGGTGGCTGCCACCAGAATGGAAAGTTCCCTAGACTGGAGTCCAGCTGCTGGAGAAGGTGGCTGTCAGCAGAGCAGGAAGTTCCCAAGACAGGAACACAGCTGCTCAAGGTTGAATGCAGCAGAGTGGAAAATCCCCTGGACTGGAGCCAACCAGAGAGTCACCCATATCCCATATGCCCATAACAATAGATTTGTGAATTTTTTTGCCTTTATCAACCCTGTCTAAGAACAGAGGGGGAAGGATACCTCCTCTGGCTCCTGATGTGTAGGTATGCAAGATGAGGTCCGAATTGTGATTTGCATAATTAAACCTTGCTTTTGCATTTCAATGAGTCTGTGTCTCTAGTGGTGTTCTTGGGGTCCCAGTGACTTGGGCACTACACTGTCTATGCTGACTAGTTTTATAGTCATCTGAGAGGAAGAATCTCAATAGACAAAATGCCTCCAGATGACCTAAACAGAGAACTCTCAACAGAGGAATCTAAAATGGCTGAAAGACACTTAAGGAAATGTTCAACATCCTTAGTCATCAGAGATATGCAAATCAAAACAACTCTGAGATTCCATCTTACACCTGTAAGAATGGCCAAGATCAAAAACACTGATGACAACTTATGCTGGAGATATTGTGGGGAAAAAGGAACACTTCTGCATTGCTGGTGGGAATGCAAACTGGTACAACCCTTTTGAATATCAGTGTGGCAATTTCTCAGAAAATTAGGAAACAACCTTCCTCAAGACCTGGAAATACCACTTTTGGGTATATATCCAAAGGATGCTCAATCGTGCAATAAGGACATGTGCTCAACTATGTTCATAGCAGCTTTGTTTGTCATAGCCAGAACCTGGAAACAACCTATATGCCCCTTGACCGAAGAATGGATAAGGAAAATGTGGTACACTTACATAATGACGTACTACACAGCAGAAAAAAATAAGGACATCTTGAATTTTGCGGGCAAATGAATGGACCTAGAAAACATCATTTTGAGTGAGGTAACCCATACACAGAAAGACAGTTATCACATGTACTCATTCATGGGTGGTTTTTAAACATAAAACAAAGAAAACCAGCCCACAAACCACAATCCCAGAGATCTTAGACAACAATGAGGACACTAAGAGAGACTTACATAGATCTAATCTACATGGGAAATAGAAAGCAGAAAAGGACAAGATCTCCTGAGTAAATTGGGAGCATGGGGACCTTGGGGGAGGGCTGAAGGGGGGTGGGGAGAGGCAGGGAGGGGAGCAGAGAAAAATGTAAAGCTCAATAAACATAAAAAGGTTTTATTTTCTCATGCAAGCAGAGAAGGTTACAGACACACAAAAAGGCAGAATTGGACTAAAAGAGCCTCTAAATGGGTGACAGTATATTTTAAAAATATACATAGGCTTGGGAGAGAGAAGAAAAAGGACATATACAGTTTCAGATTAAACATATAGTTTTAAAATAATAAAGTCCTTAAAAAGAGAATAGAGTACTTAAAAATATAAGCCATGTAAAGATGGAAAATACAGAGAGCCTAGATACTATATGTTTTTTTTTTGTTAACTTTAAATTTTTGGCTCCTAAGACACACTTGATTATGAGGATTTCTAGACTAAACCATCCTACATATTTTGAACTCAAAATTTAAGTCAAAATGTGTATTGTTTTGTGGAAGAAGTTATGTTTTTTATTTCCACTGGAAATGAGAGACTAACGATTCATTCTGAGTTAAAAAAATTCAAGTCTGGTCAAAAAATACCCCCCAAATCCAGATTATATATATATATAAAAGAACTCTAAGACATGTGGTGTATATTTTACAAATCTGCTCAAACACATAACAAAAAGTCAGCTTTGACTGATGTGTACAATGCACAGTCTATACTTGAATTAATGCAGATGTGTATGTTACCATTAAAAGTTTGCATATATATATGCATATATGGATATACATAAAGGGTATGCCAGGTGATCCAGCAACTCTAAATGCCTATGTTTTATTCTCCTCAAAATTCTACATGCAGAACAGCTTCAGGGCTACTGATTGAGATGATTTAGCTTCATAATATTCTCCAGTCAGGATTTAAGCATAATCATAAATTACCTCAGGGTCCTCCAAAAATTACCAATATCCCTAATCAACAGAAGTAGTCTAAGAAAACTATGACCACATTCCCAAAGTATTGGTTATAGATATTTATTATCACATAAGAGCAGTTGCCAACAAGTTGTTACAAGTTGCTTACATAAGGTAAATTAGGTATAATATTTGAAATTCACCAAGATAAGATAGATAGGCAAGATAGATAATAGAGTATTTTCTCTAATTTTAACAAATACAAATGGACTGGATGTTGTTAGTGTAATTCTTGCTTGGTAACTTTTTTTGTGGTATACATTTTACTACATTAAGGGTAAAACCTACCTTCTTAGACAAAAAGGGAGATATGCTGTGGAATAATCTTTCTGTATAGTATGTGAATAAATGTGACTATGATTGGTTTAATAAACCAGCTGACTGGGAAGTAGATGAAAAGGATGAAGTTAGGTGGAAACGCCAAACTGAGAATGATGGGATAAGTTAACACGGAGTCAGAGGAGTTGACTGCCAGATGTAGAGAGAGCAAGAGATGAATGTGCCATCCTAATAAAGGTACCACTGTGTGGCAGAGTGCAAATAAGGAATATGGCTTAACTTAAAATCTAGGAGATAGTTAGTAATAAGCCTAAGCTATTGGCCAGGCATTTACAATTAATATGTCTTTGTGTGTAATTTGGAAGCAGCTCCCTGGATGGAAAATTTCTGCCTTCTAACATGTAGTATCTATTTATAAACATTGTCAATGTATTTATATGTCTGCATATATAATGTATATATTGAAATTTGGTATTGATCAATATTCACTAGTTACAAATATTTATCTTTCATTGTCTCACAGGGAATTTTTGTATCAATATTCATTCAATATGTGTTCATTAAATAAATTATTCAGTTGTACTAAAATGTGTTGTATTAACTTTGTTAGAAACAAGTGGGTTATTTCATAGGATAAGATCCTTGGTTGCAGAGAGTTTTGTATGATAGTATACCCTATGGTATTTGTAACAATATAATTTTTAATATATTATTTTAAAAGTCTTTATTCAGTTTACAACTAGAGCAATGTTTTTGATAAATGTTTCTGTATAAGAATTTTGAAGATTAATTCTGTGTAATAAGATATTCTTGGATGGCAAAGAAAATTGATACAGCAAAATGACAACTGGAAGAGTGAAATAATTTTTAATAGTAATTTAAAATAATTAAAGAAATTAGAGTTTTATAATTCTACAATGGAAAAAAGTAACATGACTCATGTGAATAAAATTTTCTGGACAACAATTCTGATAACACATTGTAAATCTCCATTAAAACAAATTCTAGAGTCAGTCTTTGAATTATTCATAGTCGGGATTTTGTTTGTTATCAAAGCAGCAGTGTCATTTTGTGTTGATTAAAGAATAATAAGGCCAGGTGTTGTAGACACACACGTATAATCCCAGCACTCAGGAGGCAGAGACAGGCAGATCTCTGTGAGTCTGAGGCCAGCCTGGTCAATAATAACAATAATAATAGTAATGATGATGATGGTGATGAAAGAAAATGCCTTGCAGCTTGTATCAAAAGCTAGGATGACCTTTAGCTCTAGTCTGTGTTAACTCAGTAGAAACATCACAGTTAAAGAGTCCTTTTCCAGTGAGTACCTCAGTTATCATGATGAAGCATGAGAGCCTTGAAGTTGGCATTGCCATGCTCCAAATAGATGCTGATCCATTCCCTCTCGACTGTATCTATTATATGATGGATACTGCTTTTATGGCTGGCCGAGGATCTGATACTGCATCAGCACTGTGTAGCACTGACAAGGGGAGCCTCTCCTAGGATCACCATTTCCATCTCCACAAGGACGTAGCTGCTGCACTTCAGCCATCTAGCCTAGATTCTCTTTCTCTCTTGCCAACCTGAAAATAATACTCATGTTTTCTATCTACTACATCTAGACTTCCTAGCTTCCTTCTTCCTATCACAACTTTCACCAGCTATTGAATTTTACCCTGCTCCAAAAGCCAGTTTTTATCACCTGACTGAACACTAACAAAAGCATTTTATAACTAGCTCAAGGCTGCTACAAACTTGCTGCAATGTAAATTCAATTTATGGAGGAAGTATCAGATTACCTTGCCCTGCATCATTCTTTAATTAAATCACATATATATGACTTGATGAGACATGACAAAGTTTAATCAGCAGTTTTGTGTTTGTAAAAACTCATGCAACCTTGGAAAATCAAAGTTTTAAAAGTATGTCCTTTTTATTTAATTTTATTATATCATCCTGAGCATATAAAGAATGAATAAAAAGTTTGGCTATTTAAATTATGAGTATCATTTCTGCAGCATCCATTTTTATGCATCCACTTAAAATTATTGGTCAAATTCTTTCTTTGGAACAAACATTTGGAGTTTCTTTATTCTAGGAACATAGAATGATTCCTTTCCGCTTGTTACCTTAGCCGAATAATTGGAACAAATACATTTTAAGACTCACTCCAAGCAGTTCATTTGCAAGTATAAATAAGTTTCTTCATGGATTTGGAAGTGTATCTTTTGTATGGCCAACTGTTCTTTTCTTAAAGTTAGTAAAGTTTCACAACTTTGAGGTTTGTGAAAAGGGAAAACTGTAATTTTAGCAGACAGTGTTGTTCTTAGGCATGGACAAACTTGGGTTCTTGCCCAGCCTCCCCAACTGTAGGATTGTACTGCTCTGGAGCCTGCCAAGGCCTCTGTTTTCTGCTAATAAACCACAAGTTTTCTTGTGCATATCCTATTGTAATGGATGATAAAAACAGATTCCTAAGGAAAACCCAGTGGAAATGTACACTACTTACAGCAGAAACACTGAAAATTTTTATTTTACTATTCAAGGCATTTCTCTCTTTCTCTCTTTTTTCTTTTTATCTTTTTGGCAGAAAGCAGAATCACAGGCTGGTGCGGCTGGCACCTCAGCTCAAAAAAAAAGTGAGAGAGAGAGAGAGAAAAGAAAGAGAAAAAATCAGAAGAAAGGAAAATCGAGGCCCAGATGGTGGCAACATTGTCAGAGCCTCCATGATAAGTTCTGAGACAGAATAGTCAGGGATTCATCAGCCATCCCTTTCATGAAAGTGATTTTTTATTAAACTTCTCTTCCTCCATTTACGTTAAGAAAAAAAAAAAACAGGTTGGGAAAGTATTTTTAAAAATAATGTTAAAAAAGATGAAGTCATCCAAAAAGAAAATGCTTCAGGGGGATAAAAGAGAACAACGGATATTCTGTGGAGGATGCAATAGAAGGAGGAAATAGTCCTGGCCTGGGGCCATCTTCCCATGCTTTAGGTAGATTTTTACCAAAAATAAATATGAAAATGGTGACCATTTTAGTCAATGTGATCAGGTTATCCCTCCAAAATGTATAAAGTGAGAAGAGGTTTGTCACTGTCATTCTTTAGGTCTAACCACAGACCTGTGTAGTCATCGATTGTCTGTGAGTCTCAGGGTCAGAAAGTCCCCCATTTCCTTAAAGGCTGTTTCTTCTTCCTTTCACACTGCAGATTGAGCCCAGGGCCTTTCTTATGATAGAGAAGCATCCCAACATTGAACTATACCTCTTGTGCTTTTGATTTTGAGACAAGTTGCTCAGTTGATGAAGTTGACCGTTAAGGAATGCTCTAGCTCAAATAAGCACACAACTTGTGATGTTCCTGCCTCAGCTTCCTTAGTAGGTGAGATTAGAGAACCTTGACACTAGTCCACCGAACATCTTTGAGAGGTGAGAAGGAAAAGTTCTAAATCACAACTGAAGAAAACATGTATTCAAATTTCAAGAAGTAGCAAACACCCAATGAAGCAGAGTGTATCTCGATGCACAATTTTAGTAAATTGTCATTGCAATGACAAAATTGGGACCTATTTCTTAGTAATTTGTAATTTAAGTCATTTATACAATAAATAAATTCAGATAATTGGCATTTAAGTATTCATTTTAAATCTAGAAGACCCTTGAAGTCCATCGTCTCTGGTCTAGCAAGATATCTCACCCACAAAGAAGTCCTTGCTTTGGAGGCTGATAAACAGTGTTTGAACTCTGGGCCCCACATGGTAGGAGAGAGTTTCCTTAAACTGTCCTGTAACTTACACACTCATGCCATGACATGTTTGACCCTTCAACTAACAGATAATAATCAAACAAACAAAAAATTTTAAAAAAGAACATTGGAATTCGTTGTTTCTTAGATGTATGGTGTGTTTGTGAATTTATAAAATAAGTGCACAAAAGAGAGAACTCTTTTGAAAGGAAAGTTTTTAAAAAGTGATTGAAAACTTCAGCAGGCTTCTGGACATACGATATTTAATGTAAGTGATAGTTTACTCAAACACAGTCAGTTTCCTTAAATATGTTCAATTGAGATACCTTTCTATTCTCTACCAATATCCTTCACCAGAGTCCAGCCCTACAATGGTTTCCTTTCCTTTCCATCATACCATCCTCAGTTCCATCTCATCCTTTTTTTTAAGGATGTATATATGGCCTTTTACAAAAATATCTCTCAAATCTTTATCTAAAATCTCCTGCTTATTCCTCATTTTCTCAGAGTTTGTAAACTCAAATATATTTATTTGACAGCCTCTGTGACTCAGTACTCTTCCTGATTAGATATTGGTCATTTTCTGCTCTCATGGGTACAGGGGAAGAAACTTCCTAAGGGAATCTCAAACATGGGAACATAGGAGACATGGGGAAATCAATATCTACCCAGAGCTATTCCCTAATATCTGAGGAGGAGTCAATTCCTGAGGCCCCTGAAGATAACATAACCCGCAGATGCTCAAGTTTCTTATGCAAAATGGGTTTGCATTTATTTGCAAGTTGTATATACTTCACACATAATTAAAATCTCTTAAGTATCATCTATAACAATTATTAAGAACTCATCTAGGTATTTCACTTCACTTGTTAGAGAATCATGATGCAGACAGATACTAACTCTTCATAAGTATTTAAATATATTTTTAATATTTTGAACCCGTGACTTCTAGAATCTATGGATTTGGAGCACACAGGGACCTATCTTCTAGGGCTATAACCTAAATGTGTATGAGCATTATGTATATTCTCTATCCAATCTGGTAACAAAAGGAGTGTGGGAAGGTAAAAGGCTAACACTGTGCAACAGTTGCGGTTTGGATTCCATTTGCCTAATCACTGTTTCCTACAATCATAGAAAAGTGTTAAAGGAGATTTCTGATCATCTGAAGAATGCAGGAATCTAGATCCTTAGGTACATTTTCCAGTTTTTATTAACTTGTTTAGAAAATGTTCATGTGCATTTCATTGAAACTTACCTGGAGATGAATAAAATCTATGACCATTATTTTTTTGTAGAAGATGACAATATGGAAAACATTTCTATAAAATGCATAAAAATCTGAATATTGGATGGTAGGAAGAAAGAATGAATGATTTGTATGAAGAAAGTGTCTCTAAGTTCAACTTTTAAGGAAACTAGGGTAAGTTTATGCAGAAAATATACTGAACATCACATTTAAAGGCAATATTTAATGAATTTAACAGATGTGATAACTACTGTTCATTATCAGTTTGATTGGACGTAAGAACATCTCTAAGTATATTAAATATATTTGAATGGAATTTCTAGAAATGATCAATTCATCAGAGCTCTGGTCAAATTAACTGTGTAGTCCATCTATGGGTCAAAATTTGAATAGCCTATAATTAGGTCATAGTAACTGTAGAGTGGACACCTTGCTTCAGGAAATAGGTCACTGGAGCCTGCCTCTGAAACGCATAAGCTGTACTGATCCAGTTCTGTCCTTTTCTGCTTCCAGAACACCATGATATGAGTTACATTGTCCCATTATGTCCTTCTATCCCTGCAAATAAACCTTCCCTCTCTTTTATGGCTAATATATTAAAAAGTCAGTACCACAGTTCTCTAAAGAATTTGAAAGTGGATGGTTAGAACTAAGGCAGTGCTTAGTTAGTAAAGTCCTCATAACATACAAGCTTGAAAATCTCTCTCTCTTTGGATCCACAGAACTCATGGAAAACATAATGTGGTGGTACATACCTGGAAATACAGGGGTGTCCGTGGGGACAGGCAGATTTGTAAATATCATCAAAAGCTTGGCTTAACTGAATCTATGAGAGCCAAATTCAATGAGAGAACCTTTCTCAAATTTCAACATAGAAAGCAATTGTGGAAAGGATAAATAACAACCTTAGGATTCCATATGTGTGCACACACAAGTAAGTGCCAATTCCATAGACATATACTGCATCCCGTGTATCACACCATGAAGACAAACACAAGTAAATGATTATTCAAGAATTAAAATGTTGTAATAATAATGCTTGACTAGATTGTTTTTTATTGAAGTACAAATAATCTTTATGCAAATACTAGTCTCTACAAGAATCAATTAAGCAAAGGAAGATAAATTTTATCGGTGTTTTTATAACATCAATAGTGCCAATTTAAAAGTCTAAATTTGACTATGTCCTGTACTTTGGCTCATGGGAAAGTGTAGTCACAGTGTCTTTAGCCTGATTTTTCTTGATTATAATTAAAGTCTGCATTTGTTAATTGAGTGTCTGTAGTACTGTTAAAGAAAGAGGCAACAGATAGAAAGATTAATGTGAAACAAAAAAGGGGGTAGGAGAAAGAAAGATAGTTCCAGAACAGTGTGGGCACATTTTCCACTACTAGGCAAGAAAATGAAATATTTAATGTCATTGTCTATTAACCTAGCAGTTAAAATATGACCAAAATATACATAAAAATGAAATAAAACAATTAGGCAACAATTTAAAGGGTTCATTATTATTAATTCATTTAGTATTCATTGTAACTGTCCTGGTCATAATGAATTCATTTGATATTAATGGGAATGTTCAGCAGCAATTTTATTATAATGCAGTTTTAATTCATGTGCCACTAAAGTGAAGCAATGCTAAAATTTATATTTATTTTTTGAAAACTGTACATGATCCCTAATTTTTAGAAACATTGTGGTACTGATGGTATTTTCTTTAAATAGACTGAATAACTCATATTTAAGACAAATTGCTGCTACAAATTGTACTTTAGTCATAAAAACAATGCTAAAGTTGAAGAAGGTTCATGTAATATAATGTTCTATAACATTTGTACTACAGAGACGCTTACTAATATCTGACTGTTTCAGACAATTGATAACTCAACAGATGCCATTGACAATCAATAGAAAAGATATTCAGGACTCTGTATCTCTAATTTTTATGAAAAAGTAGTAGTAAATTATGTATGTAGAACATTTTATTAAAACAAATAGAGCATTTAATCTTTCTAAAAATATTTCACTAATGCCACAAATATTGTGATAAAAAAATAATTATTGTTTAGTGACTTGTGTTAGATTATTCATGAGAGATTTGGGGAAACCCATGGAGCATTCTTCTGTAGATTTTTCAACTCTAGGATTTTAATTAAGAACATAAAAATGGCATCAGAAATACATTCAGTGGCTTATTTAGGATGAACTATGGGGGTGCAGGCTGATAAGAACTGTTAAGTTGGGAGCATAGACCCTAGCCCCTTGCATCTATCTGAGCCCCCAGGCCGGAGAGTTGTATTGGTCTGGACTCCAAATTTTAGCATGCCAGGGTCAGGACCACTCCCACAGAGTATTTAAGTGAACTCCCAAAAGAGGATCACATGGTCTCTTTTCCTTCCTCCTGGTGGTTGCATTTGCGTTAGGAAAAATTCCTAATATCTGGAGGTCCCACCAAGATAGGGTGGCCCTTTCTGCACAACCCTAGGCCATGTGTAAAAAGTCCTCAGTCTACAATCTGAGCTCCATGCCATACTAAAACTGGCTCCTGGGCTACAGTGGCTGCATCTTGGTGAGTCCATTTTCTTGTCTATGCTAGAGGGTTTGGGGGGACCCATTTGTCTTATTTTTGTCATTTATCAGACTCTTGTTGAAGTCACAAGCTCATGCCAAGAGTTTGACCTCAGCAGAGGCCAGACTGGCAAGACCAGGCTCAGCTGAGATGGGAATTGGTTTGCTTTGGGACACCAAGCATTCAATTTCCATGGCCCTGTTAGGCATAAGAGATATTTTAGCATATGTGCTTTAATAGACTTAGGCCACTTAGTTGGGCATAGACCTTAAAATGGGCACTTGCAGTTTAAAACCAGATCTGTTGTCTTCTCTGGGATGCCTCTTACAAAATCTTTTTAAATTGGCTTGTCTGTCCAATATCATCTGTCTCAAGTAACTAATTTCCCTAAGATTTGGCCTCAACTCTCCTCTAAGACCTTGAAAATTTTTGCCACCATAAAGACAATGGACAGAGCTTACATATGTCCATGGTTTTTTGGGCTCTGAGATCTCATCTCTCCCTTAGTAACCAGTGTCTGGCAACACCATACTGCCAGAGGCACTAGTCCCTCCCCCACTCCCTCAAGCCCACACTACCCAAGCCCCTCCTGTGGAGCAATAGTCTCCACATTCCTCTCCTTTTCTGTCTACCCCATCCCTTGGTTCAAGGTTCACTTCCACCTTTCCCACCTTCCCCTCACTCTCCTACCTCATCTCCCTACCATCGGACCCCCTCTGCACACTGGGCTAGCCCCTCCCAATCCTCCACATGTTCCCTTTTCTCTTCCAGATCTCTCTCAGATAGAAAAGCTGCTAGGTCCTTTTTCTACTAATCCTTCTGCTTACCCATTTTATTTTAGTCAGCACCAGATATTGGGAAAGAGTTAAGAAAGGTTGAGGAGGGTCTCCAAACCTCTATATGGGAATTGGTGAAAATGGCCTTTAAAGTTTTAATGCCCGAGAAGCTGAGTCTTCCCGACAGACAAAGCCACAGCAATCTACAGGCCCAGGCCTTAGCAGCTGCCCTAAGGTAACAGGAATGGGAACAAGGGAAGCCAACCACAAGGCTCTACTCTGATAGAGCCCAGCCCCAAAACCCTATATGGGAATTGGTGAAGATGGCCTTTAAAGTTTTAATGCCCGAGAAGCTGAGTCTTCCCAAAAGTCAAAGCTACAACAATCTACAGGCCCAAGCCTTAGCAGCTGCCCTAAGGTCACAGGAATGGTTCTCCCAGTCCAAACTCCTCCACTGGCACAGTACCTACCCTACCTCTACCTTGTAAGGTCCCTTCTCTGTTCACACGCTGACAGTTGTCTCCCTGCCCCCACAGCAGTGGGCCCTAATGCCCCTTAACCTGCCACGTTCTCTCTAAGGGACAGAATACTCCTCAAATTGTTAACTCCTAGGTCTCTCGAACCCTGATGGACAGGACCTCACACGATAATCCTCACCACCTCCTCGGCTTCCAAGCTCTTGGGACACCAATGCTGGAACCATCTATCCAGGCTCAAGTGGGCACCTACTTAGGACACGCTGGTTTTCCAGGATGCCACAATGAACAGCCTACCTGCTCCTCATCCTGGCACACTCATCTTTGGTGATAAAAATATTTTCTTCCTAGATACCTGCCTTCTCACCCTTCCCCAAGTAACAGATGCCTGACATCTCCGGGATAACATATATGCGATGCCTTTCCAGCCACACCCCTCACTGAGCATGGACCCACCAACACCTAGCTTTCCCCTTCCTCATGTCACCCTATGCCCGCAGGAAGTAGCCAGACTTAAGTCAACACCCCTTTTTCCTAGAGAGCCCAAATTGTTGGTCACAAATATCACTTTAATTTCCTATCATCACTACATTCAAAGAGTTTGAAATGTTAAGTTGGGAGCATAGACCCCAGCCCCTCTCATCTATCTCAGCCCCCAGGCCTGAGAGTTGTATTGGTCTGGGTCAGGACCAGTCCCACAGAGTATTTAAGTGAACTCCCAAAAGAGGATCAAGTGGTCTCTTTTCCTTCCTCCTGGTTGTCACGTTTGTGGTCTCCCAGTTCCCCCTTGGGGCCACCCGAGAGTGCAGGACTCCCATTAAACCTGGATATTCTTTAATTTGGCTTGATTGGGAATTTGCATTGGCAGAGAGCTATCATTAGGAAAAATTCCTAACGAGAACTTGCTAAATGGTGGGTGGGGGAACTAAGGAAAACAGAAAACAATCCATGTCTAGAGTCCAATAAACAGACTTGTTAAAAGAGCACTTGATTCTTTAGGCAGTTATTCAATAAGCATCAGAAAGCAACTGACCTCCAAATTCTTTATTTTAATTTTTGCCCTTTTTTTGCCATTGTTTAGGGCTTGGTAGCCTTGAGATATATGTGTATATAATTTATTATTTTATTCATTATTGTAAAATAATTCATTGGGGCATTATTTTGAAATAGCAATACAAACTGCTTTCTGTCTCCCTAAGCTTGTCTAAATAGTAAACATTGTTTAAAAGCAGATTTTTTTAAATTAATTAATGTTGATATTTAAAATACTTTGTAAAAGTAAGTAGGTCTCTTAGAAACAAAATAATTCATTAAGATAAAATGAATTGACAGTAAATTTAAAAAATCCTACTTCATCTAAAATAGTTTAAATTCTTGACAAAATAAATCAAATAGATATTGTAAGACATCCTATTGACTACTAATAAATTTCAATAATTATCTTTGAAGAAAAGAAACAGAGAAAGCCCTGGGAATTTTCATGAGAGTAAGAAGGAAAGAGGGAGGGAGGAAGGCAGGGTCTATAGCAAATCCTCACCCCATACTGATTTCTCTATTCCTGTGAGGACACAAGCAAAAGTGGAGAACGAACTCTGGGAAATATGAATGAATGCCACCTAGATTGGGAAATATGAATGAATGCCACCTAGATTGACTAGCAGTCTGTGCTTCAGTTCTGTGCATACCAATGTTTCAGCTATTTCTCCAGTTACTTTCAGAAAATCCTGACAAGACATCTTAGAAGGTAGCTTATCACAGCTCAATATTTTCAGCTATATCTTTAACAGGGCAGCAACAGTGACAGTGAGTGAGGTGCTGCTCACAGTACTTCCAGACGAAAAGCAGAGAAGGGTAAAAACATGCTATCCTCACCCCTACACCTCTGATACAATCCGGAAACCACCAGGGAATAGTGACACCTATAGTGGGTGCGTCCTTACACTCCAACTCACCTACTCAATATAATCTCTCAAAGGCACGTCCAGATAGTTATGTTTTAGGGTATTCTAGATGTGTCAAGCTGATAATTTGATAATTATCACTAACCTTACACCTCCTCCTCTTGCCAACTTGCCATTAGGTGTGACTAATCTTGGTTGTTAACTTTATCACTTCTGGAATCAACTAAAACTCTATCACCTGGGCTCATCTATGAGTAATTCTTCATGGTTGGCTTATTCGAGGTCAGAAGACTCATCCAAAATCTGGGCCATACCTTCTGGTAGCAGCCTACATAAGACGACATAGAAAAGGTGAACTTTTGCTTCTTGCCGCTTGCCCTTACTTACTTACAGTACAGGCATCTGTACTGCTGCTGAAGTGATATATTGCTGGTGTTAGAGCCTACTTTTTCAGGATTCCAGCACATATTGGAGATCAGCTGATACATGCAGTCCAGTGGACTGAATGACTATCCACAACCTATTTTTGAATTTTCTTTTTGAACAAACCACTGACTGCCTAGAAGCATCAAGTGGAAGACACAAAAATTGATGCTAGGACAATATTGTACTTAAAGAGTACTCTAATCTGAGCAAATAACACTTAAAAGCAGGCTTCCAAAGGATCAAGCTATTTCCAATATTATGTTCAACCAAGAAAAACTGTTCAGTAATATTTGTATAAATAAAAGCTATGCATTAGGGGAGAGAAAACAATTCTAATAATGTATGGCATATAATAAAAATTTACTAGACAAAGATAAGGATGCAGAAAAACAGTTTACAAAGGGAAGAGAAAAAATAATCAATAGAATTAGACTCAGAAGTGACATAGATGATAAAATTAGTAAACAAATTATGGTTTATTTGTTTATGAGAGAAAATAGAAACTCTACTAAATAAATATAAGGAAATTAAATATTATAACCAATTATCTATTAGAATGATTATTACATTGCTTGATATGAAACTATAATTCAACACTTAAGTTATGTTTACACTTTTAAAAAAGAGAGACAGAGAGAGAGAGAGAGAAGAAAGAGGGGAAAAGAGGGGAAGAGAATAAAGACAAAATGAAATACAACTATAAAATATGAAGCAATAAAGACAAAAGTGAAAATCAAACAATGGAGAAGATGAGCAAAATTACTACTCTAGTTTCCATGGGAGGGGAAGAGCCCTGGAATTTGGAAATCTCTATTAAGATTTACCAAAATAGAATAGGAAGACAAAAATGAAAAGAGTTATCTTACCACGAATCTCAATAATTGTTAAGGGACTATTACAGAAAACTTAGGCAAGTCTATGCTGTGGTGTTCTGCAAAATCTATTATTTCCATAAACTTAGACAGTTAAAGAACCTGTGTTATCTTGATACCAATGCCAAAAGGAGAAATTGTGAAAAGAAAAACTACAGGAAAACATATTTCATGAATATCAAAAACAAAATTGTTGATGACAGTTTAGATTACAGAATACTTTATAATCAAAGATTTTTCCATCTAAAGAAATCTGATTTTACCTTAGGAAAAAAATCAACCAGTAAAAGGTATTATAATGGACATGGAAAAAGAAAATCTGTAAGATCTGTATTACATATGTGTAAACAAAATTCAAAAAATAGCACAATAAAAAATTCTTCTCTATGAAAACTAGGGGTTAGAAAATGTATTATTCTTCTAATTCATGATAAAGATTAAGTACTTCTTGAGATTACAGACAAAGTGATGCTGTGCCTCTTACATTAGCATCCTTTCCTTTACAAATCTCTTTCTCTCAATGGTTTACTAGCATTTGTAGCAAAAGTTAGTATAAAAAAGAGTTAGTT
Organism: Ondatra zibethicus; assembly: GCA_004026605.1. Lineage (NCBI taxonomy): Eukaryota > Metazoa > Chordata > Mammalia > Rodentia > Cricetidae > Ondatra > Ondatra zibethicus. Next base: position 20,047 of record PVIU01008043.1, read on the forward strand.
TAATAGCTATCAAGGACACACTATGTATTTATTGAAAATTTCTCAGTGTTTCCTGGGTCATGAGCCATTCAATCAGTTAGTTCAATTATCTGAGATTCCACCAATCATCAGTCATATTGCCAATGATAAGATGCACTACCGGATCAGAGAGACAGAATTCTGTGCTTCAGATGGGATAGGGAAAGCCTGGACACTGATAAAGTGACAGAGAAACACAAAGAGCAATTCTACATTAGGGAAAGTTTTTCAAGAAAACTCATAGAAGAGTTTCTTAGTTAAGTTAAGAAGTTACCTTAAGACACGAAGAAAGGCTATGTATTAAGGGAGATGAAATACAAAGGTCATGTGATTAGCATATATTGAGGAGCTTATATACTAATAACACATAAAAGGCAGTAAAAAGTCTAAATCATGTAAGCCTTGCAGTTCATTACTGCTTCACAAGCTTTCTACAGAACTGACATTGGCTCTCTGAAATACAAGAGTTCCCAACGCTCTGCAAAATTGGGCTTCCCATAAATTGTACACATGTGGGTCTGTATAGTCTTCTGGGCTTGTGACAAGAAAAGTCATTAACTCGGTTTTCACATGGGAATGAGTCACAACTTCCAACAATTTCTGAAATGGTTCTCTCATGGTTTCATTTCTGTTGCTGTGATAGAATTCTCTGATATTAAAAAATAAACAACTTAGGGGGGAAATTTCTTATTTCAGCTTATACTTCTAGGTTACATCTCATTATTGTAGACATGTCAAGACAAGAACTTCAAATAGCTATTCATATCTATAGTCAAGAGTAGACAGAAAAGAACACTAACATGCTCAATAACAGTTTGCTTTATCTACTTTCATATTGCTTAGGGACCCCTGCCTAGAAAATGCCCCACAGTGTGCCGTGCCTTCCCACATTAACTTAATTCAGAGAGTCCACTAACACATGCTCAGAGGCCAATCTAGACTACACAATCATTCATTGAGACTCACTGGCCCAGCAATTTTGGGCTGTGTCAGGTTGAAAAAAAGACAATAACCACAGGCTCAAAAAAATGTGTTTTTCAATCAGTATTTTATTAAAAATGTATTTTACCTTTTACTATATATTTATATGATGTTGTGTTCTTACAATTGATAGTCATAATCAAAGTGTCAGGCAACTCTGAAAAAGGCTGAAGATTCTCTAAATCCTATAACATTAAAAATGCAGCTAAATATTTAATTATTTACATAAAAGCTAATAAGTATATTCAACTCATTAGTATTCAAGTTTGATTTAATCTTTAACAAATCATAAAAATACAAAGAATTGGATACAAAACTTGTATGTGAATATTATATATCAAAATTATACAAAGATTTTTTAAATGAATTATTATATAATCTATCTTCAGCACAAGTTTGAGTTCTATAACTATACATGCCAAATGCACAATAACACATAAATTACTTTGAGTAAACAGAGATTGTAAGGGAACAAAGACAAAGAGGCTATTGACAAAACTTACTACACAAAGAAAGGCAATGAGACAGAGACAGAGAGACAGAGAGAGAGAAGAAAACACAAAACAATTTCTGTCAATCACATATAGTTTTGTTCATTCTTGCATTAAGTAAATACAAATCTTATTGAATACTGATATTTAAGTGTGAAACGAAAATAGATTAAAGAAATATAAAATACATATGAATTTTAATTTAAAGTCATAAAATAATTTAAACAATATTTTAATAATTTAATTTTTAATATTTTAATAATTTAAACAATTATTTAATTAGTATTTAAATAATTGAATATGTATGAATAAAATTTACATGAAGTAAATGATAAAATAGCCTTTTCCACGTCTTAAAAATTCCAGGGTTTTGTTTTTTTTTTTAAATAGAAAATACAATTAAAGAATCAAAGGGTCAAGTATTTTATAAATATACCATGTTGATCAAATATGCAGTAATAATAATGAAAATCTGATCAAGAAGAAATAAATCTTTGAGTCACATAATAATATAAAACTAAATAAACAGTATGGTGCTACAGAGGTGACTCAGCAGTGAAGAGGAATTGTGGCTAGAGGTGAATGTTTTGGAAGGTCCCAGCACCCACTTGATGGTTCACAACCATTGGTTACACTGTTTCTACAGGATCCACTACCCTCTTCTGGCCTAGGTGGACATCATGTACTCATGTGTTGCATATATACACACACACACACACACACACACACACACACACATATATATATAAAAACCTGTAGGCAAAATACATAAAATATGTTGACTGAGGTTTATGTCCTGCACAGTTCCCTCAGTTGTTAAGTCCCAAAGAAATCACACAGAGGCCTACATTAGTTAAAAACTGATTGGCCCATTAACTTGGGCTTTTTATTAACTTATTTTTATAACTTACATTAGCCCATTATACTTGTCTATGTTAGCCACATAGCTCGGTACCGTTTTTAGAGAGGCAATCACATCTTGCTTGCTCAGCACCTGGGTCATGCTGCATACTGCAGAATCCTCTTCCCAGAATTCTCCTGTTCTCATTGCCCCACCCCTACTTCTTGCCTGGTTGTCCTACCTATACTTTCTGTCTGGCTACCAGCCAATCAGCATTTTATTAAACAAGTACAAGGAACAAATATTTACAGAGTAAAACCATTGTCCCAGAGCAAAGATACAGAAATCAAAAATAATTTTAAAATATCTTTATAAAGAATAACAAGGGGAAATATTAGTTTTTTTAGGGATATAATAATGTGGCCAATAATATAAGTATAAAGTATGCAATGTTTTAGGGTAAAAGTTTTCAGACAAAAATATAAAATTCTAGTTGAATTCTGTTAGAATTTAGTGGGATTACATGACATTTTCAATTATGATAAAATGTTTGTTTTCAAATATTTACATAGATTATACTCCGGTATAGGAGGGTCTTCTGTTTGTGTGTTGCTTTCATTGGTTGAATAAAGAAACTGCCTTGGCCTTTTGATAGGGCAGCCCTTAGGTAGGCAGAGTAGACAGAACTCAATTCTGGGAGAAAGAAGGCAGAGAGCCGCCATGGAGATGCCATGAATCTTCTGCCTGAGATGGAAGTAGATTAGAATCTTGCCAGTAAACCACAGTCACATGGTGATACACAGCTTTAATAGAAATGGGTTAATCAAGACGTAAGAGTTAGCCAATAAAAGGCTAGAGCTAAAGGGCCAGGCAGTGATTTAATTAATACAGTTTCTGTATAATCATACACATTAATTCTGGTGTAAGCTAGGCGGTGGGACGCAGCCCATTCCTCCTTACTACAATACTCAATAACTAATTTGTATAATATTTATTTTCCAATGGATAATTCAAGTCTGAATATAGCAACATTTATTAAAGTGGTATTATTTGAAATTTTCTTGATGTTATAAACTTTTTGAAACTATTTAGATTTGCCAGAAAGATGATTTTTATATGTTAATTTAAAATCTAGAATTTAATAAATTATTTTTCATTTCATCTTGGTACTGGAAAAATAGTTGAAATAGGTATAGGAAACTACATTTTAAACTTGTAATGTTTATCTCTATTGGTAAATGTTAAAAAATTCTAACTAGATATAAAATTGCACTGGTTATAGTAATGTTATTTACATATTTCCTATCATCATTCAAATAGAGTTTTAATAGAATTATTTTGGGCTACAAGTTTTAAGAATATCTGGACATTTTTAAGTATAGATTTTGTTAATTAGAAAATTGTTTCACTTGTAATTTGCACAGTATGTTTTTTTAAATACTTCTTTTTATTTTTAAAGTGCACTTGTGAGTGCAGATGGCCTCAGTGTCAGACATGCCAGATATCCTTTGAGCTAAGAATACAGGTGGTTGTGTGCCAGGTAATGTATGTGCTAGGAACTGAACTCTGGTCCTTTTTAATAGCTCTGCAAACTCTTAGCTGATGAGACATCTCTTTAGACTTAACATAATTTTAAGCCAGATGTGGCACCAACTTCTTTTCCATTTTGTTGATGTGTACATTTGTAAGGTGAATAAATCTTGAATATTTTGTTATGCAATAATAAAATAATGATGTCTGGGTCTACATCCTTTCCAAATATTACTTCAAACTCTTTATTACAGACTGGTATCAACAAGATGTTAAGATAAGGAGATATTTTTAATCACTGACTAAACACAGTCAGTTCCTTCTATGAGGAATTCCAAAAGAAATTTTGTAGCTACTTCATGTTAAACTAGGTTCTACTTCACTTATGTAGACAGGGAAATTCATGAAACCCTTTCATCATGTTCTTTTCATAATCCCAACCTCCCATGTTTGGCAGGCAACTCTCAACTCATAAGTGCTTCTTGAAGCAGGAAAACTAAGTGAAACCATTCCTCTTATATCTGATTTTGGGGCAACATCTTTAGAGAACTTTTTTATGTAACATAACCAGTTTATACTGGTTTATAGTAGTCAAAGACATAGGCAGGGATGCAGAATTCATTCAGTCCCTGAAGGTGGCTGGCAACAAAGTAGAGCTGGGTAGATTTATACCACTGTTGAGCATCTGTGGAAGAAGTCACCACAGAGTGTCCATCTCTGTTGCAGGAGAAAAGAAATGTAAAATCTAGTCAAGTGATGGTCTGGATATTTTGGCTAGCTACTTCATCTTTCTCAGAAGAAGAATATTGTTCTTTTTAATCTCATCGTTCTTTTATATTATCTCTTAGAAGCCTGTTTGTTTTCTAATGAGAGACAAAAAGAAGAAATGATATGGATGGAAAAACAAATGGGGAGAAACAGAGAGGACTAGAGGAAAAGGAAATTGTAATTGGGATATATTTTGTGAGGGAGTAAAAAGACACTTTCAATCAAATGGACCATAAAATGTGAAGAAAACAAAATGGTTTTGCAAAAAACTGCAAAATATACCAATATACATGCCATGAGAGTAAGAGTAAAAGGGTAGATACCAAGAAGGGATAAAAAACTGCTGTAGGAAATCCTACAGCCAGTAGTTACCTACCCACTGGGGCGTGACCTTTTATACTATTTATGCTAATGTAGAGCATGCATCTGGTCTCTTTTCTGGCTTCAGGATTTGGTTTCTGTTCTCTGTTTCAGCAGATTTGTGAGTCCACCCCTAAATAAATAACCATCCATTTCTCTATTCTGAGGAAGTGTGGGATTTCTTTTAAGCATCCTTCTTTAAAAAGCTACTGAGAGGAATAATGTCTAAAGTTTTTGCAAATTTGGGGAAAGAGCTATGCATCAAACTTAAAAGATCTCAAATATAAATCACCAGAAAGCTATAACAAGACAGAAAATAGTTTATTTTTCAAAATTGAGGGAACCTCAGTGTGTTCAATGCTTAGATTTAAATTATGAGACATCCCAACTGTAAGTGCCATTCAGGTTGAAATAAGAAGACAATAAGCAACAAAAGAGAAACAATAAAAAGTGTAAAACACACTAGTATAGCTTTATAGATACAAGTGTTTGCCTTCTAAAATACACTCTTGGCATGTAGATTAATATTAAGGTCATAATTTTAAGGATTTCTCTTGGCACAACATCTAAATTCATGGGACAACAAGAAAATGGAGAGACATGGTCATTATGTTTGGTAAAACAAGGCATAGGAGAAGAGACAGAGTGATATAATACTAAAATGGTGATGCTCTAATCATTTTAGATTTAGATTTTTAAAATAAAGGACATAAGTAGTACTATATCAATAGAGTAGTTTGTATAGAATAAACAAGGCATAGTTTGTGATCTTAGTGAATCATCATATGGGTGTGGAGAAGTGAAATTATAGAACTTGTATGCAGATAATATTACATTTTATGATTTTAAAATGCATAAAGTTTATATAAGATGATTTCTGCATAGTCTATGATAGCTATAGAGAGTCTATAGATTGCATTTTAAAATACAAGGAAAAACAAGAAAAAAATTCAAAGTGATCACTTAAAAAAATTAGAAGCTGGCCTTTCCTTTGCGGGGTCCCTGGCCCAACTGGACTCCCTCTTCCAGTGCTGAAATGGCAATCCAGAGTGTGCACTCCTTGCACACTGGGCACACACATGAAGAACATACACATCAGGAGCAGGCAAAGCACTGAAACACACAAAATAAAATATATAAATTTTTAAAAGTTATCCAAATTATGAGATGTGTAAGAATAATGGTACAGAAATAAATTCACGCCAGGTGGTGGTGGTGCACGCCTTTAATCCCAGCACTCGGGAGGCAGAGGCAGGTGGATCTCTGTGAGTTCGAGGCCAGCCTGTTCTACAAGAGCTAGTTCCAGGACAGGACCCAAAGCTACAGAGAAACCCTGTCTTGAAAAACAAAAAAAGAAAGAAAGAAAGAAAGAAAGAAAGAAAGAAAGAAAGAAAGAAAGAAAGAAAGAAAGAAAGAAATTCACAACTTACAGAACATGTATGAATTCCTCCAAATATGAGATGCTTCAAAGTGATAGGAAATAAAAAAATGAACAGATTTGTAACTTGTATGGAGATTGAATCAGTTATCAAAAGCCCTTCCTATGCCAACTATCTGCAAAATATGACTTCATTGCTTCATTCTGAAAATGTTTAAAGAACTAATACTACTTTTCATAATTGCTGACTAATAAAATATTTTCCTATAAGCAAGAATTCTAATTACAGTTGCTCAATAAAGTCATAAAAGATTTACTGGGATAAATTAGGGTAAGAAGTTATCAAGGCAATGAAGAGAATCTATGGGAATCCAACAAGGAAGAATGTAGACCTTCACTCTCCCTCCTATCCTCCAAATCAAATCCAGTCTCAGTCCAGCACTGCAGCAGATGACCTTCTGTGCTTTCTACTTTGCTGCCCTATTGCAGGGGGACCTAAGCAGACCCTGGTGGTACATCCTACTTTTCTCCCTCTGGGAACACCCTCAAGGCCCTCCTAGCCCATCTGTATCCATAAATGATAGTTCTTAAGACCTAGAAACACATTCTAACTGAAACCTCCCATGGCTATACTGTCAAGAACGTAGAAGAATGCCCTACCAGGCAAACCACAGTCATGAACATTCCTAAGAACTAGAGAGTACAATTTTCGAAAGCAGAATTTTGATAACATTAGTGCATAGATTTTTATATTTATTCTGTCCTTCACCAGGTGGTTCCTGATATGAGACAGAAACTGAATTTTTTCTTTTAAAAACATACTTGATTTAAAAAAGGAGAGTCAATGCCCATCTCCAAAGGCAGCCTTGATATTTAAATGATTCACAACTACCATTATACTGAGAAGTAGGGCAATATGAATGTTTAGGTATGATATTTTACCAAGAAGAGGATATTGGTACCATAAATAAGATTTCTCTTTGCTTGGTGATTCTTTCTGGATAGCTATCTTTTCTTCTTTAGGCATCTAGATGCCCACGGTCTCTGGACTTTTTGAAGATGTATATTTTTCTGCAAAAACAAACATAGAACCATGCCCCAACCATCATGAGATTTCCTTACCACATGTAGGATTGTCACCTCTGTGGAGAAGCCATAATTTCTCTTAATTAAGAGGGATCTCTTTTTTCAAACTGAATCTTGATTAATTTTGTTGGCATTCATAGCTTGTTTTCTCTTATATATAAAAAAAAAAACAAAACTGCTTCCCCACTGTTGCATATCTACTGGTTTTTATTCTGAGGTCAAACCATTCTTGAAATAGACTGGCTGATTTACTTCAAAAGTTTTTTTTTCTATTATCAAATGTCTTTCTGCAGCTGGTGCTCCTTTCTCATTATCATTAAAAATTTAAAAAAAGGTTAATAAAACATTATGCAATCTATTTCTCGGGTTCTTCATCATCCCTTTCTGGTTGTTTAACATATCCTTTATAGTTCAATTTGATCTTACTATAACTGCCTGAACTGTGAGATTGTGTGGTTTACCTCTAATATGATTTATATTATAATAAGCAAAAAACTGTTTCATTTCCTTAGAGACATACACTGGAGCAATGTCTGTCTTTATTTGTGCCGGTATACCCATGATGGTCATAACTTCTAATAAATGCATGATTATCAAATCAGCCTTTTGTGAACTCAAGGCAGTCACCCATTGAAAACCTGAATAAGTATCAATGGTAGGGTGTATATACATTTTGGTTTTCCAAATTCTACAAAATGGAACACCTCCATTTGCCAGATTTCATTTCTTTGCATTTACTTTATGTTACTTTTTGCAATTATGGTGTCTGGTTGTATAAATAACAAATAGGACTTCTTATAATCTCCTTGTAATAGAAAAGTCCTTTTATAAACCTTTGTTATTGATATGATATTTTTTATGAAATTCTGAGGTCTTCAGCACATTTCCAATCAATGATGATGAATGTCTGCATTACCTAGTGCTAGAGGATCTGGTAGACCCATATGGGATTGGAAGTGTGTTATGTATGTTGGACAAATCCTATTTATAATTATATCTTGAACCTGAATAAATAATAAAGCAAATACTCTAGTTTCTAGTATAAATTTAGCAGTTTCAATATGTAAAAAACTCTGTATATTGCAAAGCAATAACTATATTTAGTTTCTTTAAAATCCTTTAGCACTATGAGAATAGCATATAATTCTGACTTCTAGATAGAATCATCAGGGTTCTGTTTTAATTTACTTAAATCTTCTGATTCATTACTCACATTTCCTGATTTATTTTCATGAGTATAGAATGTAGGGGCTCCAGTTATTGATGTGTCCCATGCAATGTGAGGAAGGATCCAAATAGCTCTCTTTATAAGTCGAATTCTCTTGCTTTGGAGACAGTTGTTATTGATCTCCCCTAAAAAAAAGTACAAGTTCTTTGCCAGGGTTCACTCTCTTCCCATAATTTGTTAATTTCACCATTAGTAAAAGGTACTACAATTTCTGCTGGGTCTGTTCCTGTAAACTGATGAAGTCTTAAGTTTTCCTTTTATGATTAATTCAGAGGTGTTTTCTATATAAGATATTAATTTCTAGTTCACTTTATGTGAAGATTTATTCTAAGATAATGTCTTTGCTCTGCATTAAAATTACTGTAGGAGAATATTTGTAGGACAATAGGACCAGAATGCATTTAAGATACAGATCTACATAATGGGCCTTATGTAATTTCTCTTCAATCAAAGCAAATTCTCCCTCAGTTTCAGCTGATTTTTCCATGGGATTCTTTAAGTCTTTGTCAGCACCTAAGGTTTTGATTTAATAAATTATTTGATAACCCAGAAGTGGATTGTAGATTGGAAGTATTGCCTAACAATCTTTGGAAGTCATTAAGAGTCTGCAATCAATTTCTCCTAATTTTTTCTTTTTGTTTTCTAATTTACTGTAAACCTATTTTATAACCTAGATAATTGATAGCATATCCTCTTGTATTATTTCAGGAACAATTTGTAATCACCAATGAGGCAAAATTTTCTTTTCTTTATTAAACATTCTTTCTAAAGTATCTACATTTGAATCAGATAGCAAAATTTCATCCACGTAATGGTAAACAATAGATTCAGGAAATTGCTTATGTATCATTTCCAATGGCTGACTCACAAAATATTGGCACAGGGTGGTCTATTTAACATTTCTTGTGGGAGAGATTTCCATTGATACCATTTAGCAAGCTGAGAATTATTATCAGCAAGCACTGTGAAGGCAAATTTCTTTGTCATTTTCTTGTAAACATATAATGAAGAAACAATCTTATAAATCAATAACAATAAGATTCAATTCTTTAGGCAATAGGGAAGGCAAAGAATTCCAAATTGTAGAGGGCCCATTGTTTGAATCACTTTATTAACTGCTCTTAGATCTGCTATCAGTCTCCATTTTCCAGATTTCTTTTTAACAACAAATATAAGAGAATTACAAGGGTTGGTTGATTCTTCAGTATGTTGAGCACCTAGTTGCTCCTGTCCCAGCTGTTCTAAAGTCTACTGATTTTCTATTGTTAAAGGCCATTGGTGAACCCATACAGGTTTCTTAGTTAATTATGTTAAAGGTAGGGCTGCTGGTACCTCTGATAGGTCTTCAGTTGTTCTGTGTTTTGTACAGCCTGAATGGTTAATGTCTGTTTTTTATAGTACCTTATAATATCCTTCCAAGAAACCTGAGTTTGTTTATGAGTTTCTGAGACTGCAGGAATGTTGTAACAGATCACAACCCCATAGATTCACTGCTATATTAGCCACATATTGCATCAGTCTTCCTCTCTGTCCTTCTGGCCTTATGCATTCAACCCATCTCATGCTTTGTTTTATATGCGATAGGGTTCCAATTCCTTACAATTGTACACCTACCTCCAAAAGAGGCCAATTCAGATGCCATGTTTCTGTAGTAAAAATAGTCATATCTGCACCTGTGGCTAATAATCCTCCCATTAAAGCATTGGTCTTTTATCATTTATAGAAGTCTGCCAAAAATACACATTTTCTAGTTTCTGTAGGAATTTTTGATTTATCCTTCAGGGTTATTTTATCATTCAGAGTAGTACAGTTTTGTATAATAGACATTGCATTTTAAATTTTCCTGGGGAGGCCTGCCCTCCACAATGACTGGGAATAACTGAACCACATTCAATTTGTGGGCCTGAAGTGATTCCTAAAGTACTTTCCTGATCATAACAGGTTGCCTTGTTTGTCTCTTTTTGCTCTAAATTCATTGGTTCAATGTCGGCCTTTACTGCATCTCCTGCATAACCCAGAAGGTTGGAACCTTCTATTTGCATGATTCCCAGAAGAAACATTATTTCCAGGAATGCCCTATCTACATGTACTTCACAGATGACCTATTCTACTAGAATTAAACCACTTTGTATTTTGATGTCTCTTCATACCTTCAGAAATTGCTTCTTCTATTCAAGCCTCAAAGTTATAGTCAAGAAACTCAATATTGGCTATGTAAGGGTTACACTTACCCATTGGTGCTGATCTGACCTTTAATGGCCCACGTTATCTTTTCACATTCTAAATTAGCATTTCAAAATCAGAGATGCAATGAGTACTTGGATCTGCTACACCTACTTGTGCAGCTTTACTTAATCTTTGAAAAAAGTCATTAAATGGTTCTCTTGGGCCTTGTATGCCCTTAGTATATGATTCAATTCTTTTTCTATTTCTTGAATCCTGTCCCAAGCATTCAAGGTGGCTATATAGCATGGGGACAATATGTGTTCATTGTATATAATTTGAATCTCTGGATCAGCTTTAGGGCCCTCACCAAGGATTTGATCTTGGGAGGCCTTAAAAGCTCTGACTCTACCTAGAAATTCAAGGGCCTTAGCCTCTTCTTTGCAAAACCACTTCCACTGAAGCCGTGGACCATGGTCTACTACAGCTGAGACTAGTTGAAGTCAATTGTGTGGAGTAACCTTATTTCTTGAAGCCCATGTCTTTATCAACTCCCTCACTTATGGTGAATGCATGCATAAGATATAAATGCTTGCTTAATATCTTTTAGATCTTTCATACATATAGGTTCCCATTTACATTCTGCATATCCTTTTAGGTATTGTGTATTTGCTGGCTTTTCAAAGGTAATAACAGGAAAATTAGCTTAAACACTTGGTAAGTCATATCTGATTCTCAGAGGTACCGGTGATGTTAAATAGTTACTATTGTCTTTTGCCTGTACCTCCTCTCCTTGTTTATCAGTTCTGATAAGTTCCTCAATTGATTCAAATCTTTCTATCACTGTCTCTTGTAAAGTCTGAATCTCTTGACCCATGAATATTTCTAATGATTTCATCAAATCAGTTAATGCCTGGTTCTCATTTTGTACATGTGTGTAAATTTTTCCATTAATGATATCTTCTCATCCTTAGGGATTATTTGGATGACATGTAGATTGCCTTCTAGGCGGATGTTCTATCCTCTAGCTTGTCATAACTTTTTAAGAGATTTTGATTGTTTTTCAACACTATGAATCCTTTCAGATACTCTCTCAGTATCATTTTATAAGGTTTTATAACTATTGACATGGATTTTTGTCTGTCAAATTATGGTTATAATTTTCAATGATATGAATCATTTTAGCAAACTTCTCATTAAGTGTCTGTAAAGACTAGATTATTTCAAAAGCTTCTCATTCATGACTCTGTTATCAAACCTTTTGTTTGAAGTTATGATATGAATTATTAAACTGATAGCAGCCATGACTAAAGGGGTATGAGTCCCAAGTATGTCATATACTTCTCCTAGAATTCCATCCAGGATGAGGATAATCTGCCATTATCTTAGAAGTGGTTTACAAACTTCAAGAAAAAATTTGTAGATAGCAGATGACCTACCTCTGTTAAAATCCTGGTTTAGTTGAGACTTTTAATGTGTAATGATATGGGCCAGAAAAAAATCCTGTGGATTTTGTAAGCAGAATTCAAAATCAAACTCTTTTGTAAAAAAGACACGGATCAGTCCAGCTGTGCAGCAGTTGCCCATGAAGCACAGGGGTCAGGGAAAACTACAGTAGACAGGTGGGAGCCATACACACATGGGGTGTAGGTGGCTGAAGGAAGCCCTGTGGGTACCCCATGGCATGGCAGCAAGGATGAACACAGCAGAAGAGGAAGAAAATCAGGGGTGGATGGGAGCTGGGAGCTCTAGTTTTTCTCCCAAACCTAGGCAGTTAGGTTTGTGTACCAATTCCTAGACCTAGAACTATTCCAGCTCTGGCCTGGGCTTGTGGCTAAAATTCCTCATACAAATGGCTTTTTCATAAATTTGTGCCTCAAAAGTTGGGTGCCAAAAAAAGCATGATTAATAAAACTCAGAGAGAGAAATTGGGGTTCAACCTGTAGGTTAGAAAAGCAAAATAACCAGCCAATGGCTATTACCTTGACTTCAGTCTGAAAATGGCAATCTTGCCTCCAGGAATATCAGAATGAGATTGTGCCTGAGAGGTGTTTCCTTCCATTTTATAATCCTCTCTAGGGCTGAGATTAAAGGCATGCACCACAGGGATTAAAGGCACAAACTGCCCAGCATCTATGTCAACTAGTGTGACCACTGGGATTAAAAGTGTTTGCTACCACTTCCTGGTAGTAGGCTGACCAGTGGGGCTGTTTTACTCTCTGACCTTAAGGTAAACCTTATTTATTAAAATATGAGTGAAATGTCATTACCCAGATGGAGAAAAACACATCATTTCAACAAAACAATGGGAATCAACTAATACTGCCCAAATTGATAACTGTCAATGTCAGTGGTCTCAATTCCTCAATAAAAAGACACAAGCTAACACAGTGGATGTAGGAAAAAATCTATACTGCAGTTGCATCAAACAAACAAAAAAACACATCAGAGATAGAAATTACCTCAGGGTGAAGGGTTGAAAAATTATCCTGAGTGTGATAACCTAGACCCAGAATTACAAATATGGTATATATTTACTTATATACAGATATTAGTCAATTATAACCAAGCTATAATTCATAGGACCACAGAAATTAGGTGGAGAGTAGGGGTGTGCGGGAGGAATGAATCTCCTTAGGAAGGGGAATTAAAATAGATACTTATAGATGAATAATGTACAAGGATAGGGGACAGGGATGATTTCATTAAATGGAGAGAAGCCGGCAGGGAAGAGAGGAAGAGACAACAAACAATAAAGGCAATTTGAGGGGTGTTATAGGAATCCCATTTTATCCATCCCTCTCTCCACCCAGTCTTTTCACTTCCTGTCTGTCTGTACAGACCTCCAGACGTCTATGGTTGACTAGTGGCTAGCTTCACCATCTGATCTCCAGCAAAGCTTTATTTGTCAGAACACTAACAAAATATCACAATATTTCCTGCCATTTGTCTAAAATAAAATAGGTTATATGTAACATAGAAAACCTATATGCAATAAATACAATAACAAATATATACTGGCAATAATTAAATTAACAATATTTAGTCCATTAGCATTGACAAATTCAGAGAAAGTACTCCATTATATATCTTATCTTGGTGAGTCCAAAGCGTTGTACCTAATTCACTCTCTGTCTTAACTTGCATTACCAACCCAAACTATCGTTTGATGTCTTTCAATCCTATGAAATTTACATATCTTTATGTGAGTTTCTTTTCTGAATTTGTTAACAAAAAATATTACTATAAGTACCTAATATTCAACTCCATCAGAGAAGCATCTAGGCTAGGCATGACAACCTAGCATGGGGAACAGGTCTCCAAAAATCAGCTCAAGTTCCACAACTGCCAAACACATGCAGAGGGCCTAGGTCTGTCCTGTGCAGGCTCCCTAGCTGTTTGCCCATGAGCTCCTCTGAATTCAGATCAGCAGTGTCTGTGGGCTCCCTTGTCATCATCTTGATGCCCTGGCTTTTAGTAATACTTCCTCCCACTCTTCAAGAGGATTCCTGGAGCTTGACACAGTGCTTGGATGTGGACCTCTTCATCTGCTTACATCAGTTACTGGATGAAAGATCTCTAGTGGCAATTAGGGTAGTCACCAATCTGATTATAGGAAACAACCAATTCAGGCACTCTCTCCACTATTGTTAGATGTCTTAGTTGAGGTTACCCTTGTGGATTCCTGAGCGTTTTCCTGGCACCAGGTTTCCCCCAACAATGAAATGCATGCCATCAAGACATTTCTTTCATTACACTCCCCCTCTGTCCTGCCAGACACCTGCCCAACTTGATCCATCATATTCCCTTCAATCCATCCCCACACACTCCCAGTTTATCCACTATTTCCCCTTCACAAGGAAATTCATGCATCCCTCTTTGGGCCTTCCTTGTTTCCTAGTGAGTCTGGGGCTGTGAAATAAAGGTTGGCTTTCCTGTACCTTAAACCTCAGATCCACTTATGAGTGAGTACATACAATCTTTCTGGGTCTGAATGATCTCACTCAGAATGTTTTTTTTTTCTAGTTTCTTCCACTTGCCTGCAAATTTCATGATGTCACTTTTTTTTTTTACAGTTTAGAACACTTCATTGTGTAAGTGTATCACATTTTCTTCATCTATTCTTCAGTTAAGGGGCATCTAAATTGTTTTCTGATTCTGGTTATTATGAATAATTCTGCTATGAACATTGTTGAGCAAGTGTCCCTGTGGTTTAATTGACAATCCTTTGGGTATATGATTGATATAGCTGAGTCTTGAGGTAGGTTGATTCCCAGTTTTCTGAAAAACCCTCATATTGATTTCCAAAGTGGCTATACAAGTTTGTACTCCCACCAGCAGTGGAGGAGTGTTCCCATATTGTAGCTGGATGCTTTTCTCTGTCTTCCTGGTTATACTTGACTGCTTCTCTCCCAGCAGCTGGTCCCTATAATCATTTATTAAATAATAATTCTAAGGCTTAATACTAATTATAATTGCTTATTCAATGACTCAGGCTTCATACGGGCTATCTCAACATATAAATTAAACCATTACTAATAATCTATGCACCATGAGTTACTGGTAATACTCTGGCATCTTACTCCTCTGGCATCTGGGTGAGTCTCTCTGACTCAGCCTTCTTTCTCTCTTTCTCTCTGATTGGATTAGCCACTTAGCTATATTCTGACATGCTATAGGCCAAAGCAGCTTTTTTATTAACCAATGGTAATAAAACATATTCAAAGTGTACTGAGGGCCATACCATATCACATAGCACACATCCTTTCTAACATAAAATGTCATTAGTGGTTTTGATCTTAGTCATTCAAATATGTGGAAGATCGTACCTCAGAGTCATTTTGATTCACATTTCTCTGATAGCAAAGGATGTTTAAAAATTCTTTAAGTGTACTTTGGCCATTTGAGATTCTTCTGTTAAGAATTCTCTGATTTAAATCTATACCCCATTTTAAATTGTATTATTTGGTATTTTGATGTCTAGTTTCTTGAGTTCTTTATATATTTTGGAGATCAGCCTTCTGTCAGATGTGTGGTTTGTGAAAATCTTTTCCAATTATGTAGTCTGACATTTTATCCTATTGATAGTGTTCTTTGCCTTACAGAAGCTTTTCAGTCAGGGAGTCCCATTTATTTATTAATTGTTTATCTTAGTGTCTGTGCTACTGGTGTTATATATAGGAAGTAGTCTCCTGTGTCAATTCATTTAAGGCTACATTCCATTTTTTTTCTTCAAGTTTATAGCTTGAGTGTAAATGGATTTATATTGAGGTCTTTGATCCCCTAAGACTTGATTTTGTTCAGGGAAATAGTTATTGATATATTTATATTCTTCTACATGGTTGACATCCAGCTATGCCAGCACCATTTGTTGAAGATGCTTCCTTTTTTTCATTGTGTAATTTAGCTTCTTTGTGAAAAATCATGTTTTTTGAGGTGTATGGATTTCTGTCAGGATATTTTATATAATTCCATTTAACCACCTGTCTGTTTTTATGCCAATGCCATGCTGTTTTTATAGCTCTATAGTAGAGCTTGAAGTAAGGGATATTGATACCTCTCAAAGTTCCTTTATGGTACAGTATTGTTTCATCTATCCTGGGATTTTTGTTATTCTGTATGAAGTTGATGAAATTGAGCACTTTTTTTTTAGGCCTGTGAAGAATTGTGTTGGGATTTTAATGGGAACTGCACTGAATCTGCAGATTTCTTTTGGTAAGATTATAAGTCTTATTATGTTAATCCTCATGATCCGTGACCATGGGAGATCTCTCCTTCAGTTTATTTCTTCAAAGAATTAAAGTCATTTCATATATGTCTTTCACTTGATTAGTTAGATGTACACAAACATATGCTATATTATTTGTGGCTATTATAAGGGTGTTGTTTCCCGGATTACTTTCTCTGCCAGTTTATTATTTGTATATCGTAGGGTTACTAACGTTTTTAGGTGATCTTGTATACAGCCACATCTAAAGGTTTTTTTTTTTTATCAACTGTAGGCATTCCCTGGTAAAATTTTGGGGTCATTTATGTTTACTATCATATCATTAGCAAATAGTGAAAGTTCGACTTCTTCCTTTACAATTTTTATCCCATAATCTCCTTTTGCTGTATTGCTGACCTGCCTTGTCACCTGGGTACCCTATCCCTTTAAGAGACAAGCCCCACCCACTACCAATCTCCCCTTCTTTCTACTCTTTACTTTCCCCCACTAGGTAAACTCTATGCTCAATATCTCTCTGCATGGAATATCTGTCTCTCAACTGCCACAATCTCCCTCCCGCTAGGGGACCTACTAGGATCACCTGCATCATGAGTGATAGCATTGGTGTGTTAATTGGCAAGGCTTTCTCTGCATTTCCTCCCATCCATGGGAAGGTGGGCTGAGGCATGCAGGGATTCTGGATGTGGACCACTTTCCAACTCCCTGTGTCTGTTCCATCACTGCACACAACACAGACTAAATTGTAAGGTCTCTTTCTCTGAGTCAGCTTTTGCTGACATTCATCTCTGCTAATTCCCCACGGCTGAGGACTGGGATATCATTTCCCATGTCTCAGACTGTAGTCCATTGACCACTCAGAGTGGCCCCCATCCTCACCCTCTGAGCTGCTGAGCCTTATGATGGCCTGAACTACCCCTCAACCCTCGCTCTGTCTCAAAGACATTTGCAGACAGCTGGCCTTTGGATCTTATCTCTCGCTCATGTCTTTGGCCATGTAAAATAAACTTTCCCCTTGAGATGTCTTTTACAGACCCTAAAACCTGTTAGCCTTACTTACATATTCCTACCCTTACCCACATTTGCATTAACAAAAGGCATACATATCCCTTAAATAACAATCTAAGGTGGGAGCTTTCTAATTTCTATCAGGAAAAAGGCAAATGGAAAAGTTTCTATTCAGCCATGATAAACTCTGTGCTGCTGGCATCTCATGCCTGTCTTCTTTTTCTTTTGCTGGGCAGTCCCTACCTCCACCCCTGCCTGTAAAGGCTCCTTTTCTTGCTCATATTCTGTCTCTGCCACCTCTACCACTGGTCCCCATGAACCAACAAAACTGTGCAGATCCACAAACAGCTGTTCCAGTCCCAGCCCTCGATGCCCACAATGGCTAGTGGTACTGAGTAATTTTCCTGTCTACTTCATATATGAAAGAATGTATGAATGGTATGGCCACACGGATGTGTTTCTGTTTTAAATACATGTCCTACATGTCCTCTATGTATATTTTTATTTGTATCTGTTTAAAATTCCTACCACAGCTGTAAAAATGTGTTTTCTCTATGCAACACATGACTGTCACCATTTTGACAAAGGGCAAGAAGGACATGTCAGATGACCTCACTTCCATCTTTACTAAGGGCAGATTAGGTAACAAAGTTGCCATTTTTACTGAGGTACTCCTTGTCCCATATTCCCATTCACTTATGTTTTGGTCTCTAAATTTCTCTTACTGACTCTGTTACATGTGTGTTTTGTGCAGTGACATGCTTTTGGTAGGGCCCACCCGAGCATCCATTTCACATAACTCTTGTTTAATATATGTGTATGTGTATGTGCATGTATGTGATATTTGAGTTAACTTTAGTTTTAACTCTGTGTGTACATGTGTGTAAAATTTAATTTCAACTTTGTATATTTGTACAAGAACTTACTGTGAAAAAATGTTTTAAGTATTCCCAGGCCTAATGAGCTCTATTCATTGTATCTCATTCCATGATAAGAAAGCAATAAGTCTCAAATATTTTAAATTGATATGTACTTTTAATCTGTTACAACATACAGTATTTGTAATCCAACTCTCCTTTAAAATGTATTCTATACATTAATAAAAATTTAAGGTTTAAAAATATTTCAGATTATCAAAAGCTAACCTACAGACTTTCCTGTAAGCTGTTCTCCACTACCGTCCGCTTTATTCTTAAGCTTCTATTTCAAATTGTTACAAGGAGCTGCTTGTTCTTCCCAGCCACCCAGAGGTGAAATAACCACACAGAAACTGTATTAATTAAATCACTGCTTGACCCATTAGCTCTAGCTTCTTATTGGCTAACTCTTATATCAATTTAACCTATTTCTATTGATATTTAAATTGCCACATGGCAGTGGCTTACTCTTGAAGATTCTCACCAGTGTCTGTCTCAGGCAGAGGATCCATGGCGTCTCTCTCTGCCTCTTTTTCCCAACATTCCCTTTCATTTTCCCCACCTAGCTCTGTTCCCTTATAGTTCTATAGGCCCCCAGCAATTCCTTCATTAACCAATGAAAGCAACACATAGACAGAAGGACCTCCTACACCATCAAACAACTTTTTCTTCTTTGTCTTTCACAAATATAAATCTCACCTCCTAAGTTAGAAACCAATAGAGTCGAGCATGGACTCACCTCTTCAGGTAGATTCTATACTGTAGTTATAACTTATCTATAACTGATAAACAGCCTTCATGTGTTCAGAGATCTGGGGAATATGGCCTTTAAGTGTTTAATTATTAAAAGACTTTTCATAATAGAGAGACATATTGACTCCTAGCAGCAGCACCCCATTTTCTCCAAAGAAGATAAAAGACAAATGGGCACAAAATGGGCACAAAACAGCATCCAGCCACAATTCACTTCATCAAATGGAAGTGCTAACCACTGGAAAAAAAACTGTCTTTCATCTAAAATCCTGAAGATCTCCAGACAGTGGACAGACTATGATGGGAATGATGGCCTAGCACTCAGGACAAGGTAGACTTGTATTCCTACAGATGTCCTAACCCACAGCATCTTTTAACACCTAGCAGGCCCTGCACTGAACAACAGGAGGCAAATACAAACCTAATGACCCTGCCCTCAATGACCATGGAGGACCTTAAGGAATGGCTTTAAGCAGCCAAGCAAATAAGTTCTCTGTCATTTTTAAATCAATAACTCAAGTAAAATTTTATCCTTCTTAATGATCTCCTATGCAGTTTGACATCTGAGAGCTTTTTCCAGTTTAAAAAGGACAAAACCACCAAAAAAAATTTCAGTATAACTTCTTACCATGTTCTAAATAGTGCTTTAAGATATGCAAATGAAAGCTATTAAGGTGTGTACCTGCAAGTTATAAAGGTCTGAGGACAAGTGCAAGTTATCAAATTTCTCTCTCATAGTCTTAACACTATCAATAAAATGTAAATAAGTTATTAATTTAACTCTGGCAGAGTACTACTACTACCACTACTGCAAGATCAAGATTTTAAATTCTCTTTGGTCATTTTCTAAAGATACTTTTCATTGTGTAAAAACATCTGTCACAGTCATTCTGGAATAAATATGTTGCTATTTAAACAATGTATGTGTCTAAAACTTATGTTGCATTAACTCAAAGAATTCTTGTGAGTTGCAGGGAGCTGAATTGAAGGATTTTACCTTAAACAGGTCAGATATACCCCTCTCTCAATTCCCTGGTCTCCTCCTCAATTATTAGGACCTAAAGAAATTTTTTTTCTTTCTAAAGTTAATCTTGACCTCTACTCTACCAACACCTCAACAGGTACAAGAGACAATAGACAACTTCACACCACAAATCCTGGACAGGAATGAAGCAACCAGATACCCGGTGACCAGTTTCCCAGCTGACAGGTCACCCAAGACTCTGACATCCATGAATAAGCAGGAAGCAGTATTTTAACCAACATTTAACTCTCATCCTTTTAACCAACATGCCTAACTCCTCACATTTTTATTATAAGAGAAAGGCAGGAATATTGTAATCTGCTTCTTGCCATGTCATCTCTGTACTCTGTCCCTTTAAGAGGCAAGCCCTGCCCACTCCCAATCTCTCCCTTCTCACAGAGGTGAGCAGATCTTGTGCCTCCCCTCCCTCTCCCTCTCCTTCTCTCTCTCCCTCTCCTCTTTCTTCTTCTAAAGAGGCAACTTCTGCCTCTCTGCTTTCTTCCCTTCCCCCTTCTTTCTTCTTTTTCTCTCCCACCTTCACTAAATTAACTCTATACTCATGCTCTCTCTGCATGATGTATCTGTCTGTCTCTCACCCACCATGGTCTCCCACCTGCCAGGGGACTTTCTGGGATCACCAGTGTCATGAATGATAACAGGTAGAACTTTGAGTACTATGTTGAATAGACATGGAAAGAGTGGACAGGCTTAACTTGTTCCTGATTATACTGGAATCACGTTGAGTTTCTGTCCATTTAACTTGATATTGACTCTTGACTAGTTGTAAATTGCTTTTATTATGTTTAGTTATATTCCTTGTATCCTTGAACTCCCTATGACTTTTATGATGAGGGGTGTTGGATTGTGCCAAAAGTTGTTTCAGCATCTAATGAGGTTATTATGTGTTATTTTTTCTTTCAGATTATTTATATAATTGATTATATTGACAGATTTTCATATGTTGAACCATTCCTGTGTCTCTGGGATGAAGATTACTTAATCATGGTGGATTATTTTTGATGTGTTCTGGGATTCAGTTTGCCACTATTTTACTGAGTATTTTTAATCAGTGTTCATGAGGGAGATTGGTATGTAATTCTTTTTCTTTGTTGCATATTTGTGTGGTTTTGGTATCAGGTAACTCTAGTGATATTTCATTTGTATTTTAAATAAATAAAGCTTGACTGAAGAACAGAAGACAAAACAGCCAGACTGTCAACCATATAGGCCAGACATTGGTGGCACATACCTTTAAGCCCAGCAGCCACACTAGTTAGCAAAAGAGACTGGGTAGTGGTGGTATACACCTTTAATCCTAGCACTAGAGAAGAATATAAGGTGGGATCAGATAGGAACTCTCTTTTTCAGTCTGAACATAGAGAAAAGAGTTCTATAGTGACTTGGCTCCTTTGCTTTTCTGATCCTCAGGTTGAACCCCAATACCTGCCTCTGGATTTTTATTAATTGTGCTATAGTAGGCACCCAATGTTTGGGGTACAAATTCACAAAAATGTTATTTGCCTGTGCCTCTTAAGCCACAGGCATAGATCAGAGGTACACATGTGGCTTACAATGGAGCTGTGTGTAGGGACTTAGTACCATCCAGCTAAGGTTTCTTTTCTATTTTTTTACCCAATCCTCTTAGTATGATTGATATTTTCCTGTTGTAGACTCTCTGAAACAGTCTCCAGATGCCACACAAACTCCAGAAGCACCTGGGCTCCACTAGACCTAGTCTGACTAGTTCTGCCTTCAGGAAGCCCCTCACACTACACATGCTTTTGATGAACCCCAATGTCTTTTCTTCTCTCCTTTCTCTCTCTCTTTCTCTCTCTCTTTCTCTCTTTCTTTCTCTCTCTCTCTCCAATAATGGGTTGCAGCCTCTCTCTGAACTCCCATTTCTCAGGCTACAGGCAAACTAGGTAGCTTCCTTGAAATCCTGTCAGGCTTTTAATGGTCTACAAAGCAGCAAAAAGTCTCACTTCTTCATCAACATAATTGGGAGATTTGGTAAGACAATTGGATTCTTAAAGTGAAGCATTAATTAAAAATGATAGATTTCTCACACATTAAAAATTAGAAAGGCTATTATAATGGTGGCATTTCAGTCTCTGCATGATATTATGGTAGACAGTTTGAAAATGGATGATTAAATGAGAAGATATCTAATTTAGACAGGATTTATTTAATATCAATTGTAAACGTTATCAGCTTCATGGTTTTTGTGTTACCACAAAAAAGTTGGATAATCTGAGTGCTAAGATACAGGCATTAGAAAACCTAATGAAACAGATCAAAGAAATATTAAAATCTAGCAGAGGAATTTAAAAAGAATAAATTTTAACATTGTATTATAAGAAGAGAAGAATAACCTAAGGTTTTCCAACAACCAACCTTAATATTTTCAGTATTCTTAAAGGAATTGCCAAACGACAGAGTCTCTGTTACTGCTAACTGTACTCCTGTGTCAATGTTAGATTTGTGGATATTCAAGGAAGCAATAGTCTCATATGGCATTCATTCACCTTTTGTGAAGAAATGTTAAACTCTTAGAAAGATTGTAAAAGGATTTTCCCTAAAGACTAGAAGAAACTCATTAATGATGTTTTAGAGTCTGATCCACAATTACAATGGAATACTTGGTTCTGAAAAGAGGCTAAGATTATTGAACAATGGAGTAAAGCTAGAGGTAAGGAAATCTCCCAGGATTAAATTCTTGGAGAAGGAGACTCTGCTAGTATAGAAAGGCAAGCCATATAAGATGACCACACTGTGGATTTATGCCATTCAACAGCTTTGAATACTTGGGACAGAATTGGAGAAACAGAAAATAAAATTGAGTCATTTAGCAGTTCTACAGTGCCTAAGGGAAGCCTTTGTGGATTTATTACAATAATTGACATCTGCAGTATATAGATGGTGACCAGATTCAGAAGCTAGACAAATAATAATTGAATCTCTGGATTTTGAAAATGCCAATTCTTGTTGGCAGAAATTTCTGTCCTACCTGGTCCAGCAGCTAGTCAGTCGTAATGAAACACACAGAGGTCTACATTAATTTGCCTAGTAGTGCAGGCTTCTTATTAACTCCTATAACTTGTATTAGCCCATAATTATTGTCTGTGTTAACCACGTGGCTTGGTACCTTTTATCAGTGAGGCAGTCTCATCTTGCTTTCTCTGTATCTGAACAACGACTGTAGACTGAGTCTTTCCTCTTCCCAGAATTCTCCTGCTCTCATTGTCCTGCCTCTATTTCCTGCCCTATCTCCATGCCTACACTTTCTGCCTGGCTACTGGCCAATCAGCCTTTTATTAAAGCAATAAAACTGATAAATCTTTACAGGGTACAAGATCATTGTCCCACAGCACTAATTTTATATGCAAAAAGATAATTAGGCTTTTAAAGGCAAGGTCATCACATGTGGAGGAAAGGATTTGGTTCTCCTGACCCTGAAGATGCATGAATAGGAGAGTTGATTTCCAGAGGTTTGAGGGAAAAAAATCAAAATATCAATTTTTTCTAAGAATAATCTATTCATAATCCTTCTGGATTATGTAGAAGATGTGGCAAAGGCAGGAATTGGACTAATAAATGCAGGTCAACAAGGAATATTCAGGGTAATTCTTAGCTGTTGGGAAACTCCAAGAATGACTTATCACAGGCCCGTATGCCAAATCCAGTTCTGTCACTTCTTCCCATAGTAGAGGGAACGCCTTCTCAGAGAAACTAAGGAATATAATGTCTATTGTAAGAAACCATACTGCTCTTGATGGTAGAACAACTATAGAAGAGAGAACAAAAAATACAGGAAAAAGCATAACACAAGTATTTTGGTAAACTTCTATAAATGAACAAAGACCAGAATTAAAAATACTAATAAATGACATTGTCATCAAACGTCTGGTAGGTGCAGGTTTAACAATAATTCCATCAGAATCTTGACATCCAAATAGGCCTCTTAAGAATATAAATGTTCATATTTTAGGGATCAGGATTTTATCTCAAGTAAAGCAAGAGATGTGTTGAATATATAGGGCCACAATGACAGAGAGAAATATTTAAACCATATGTGGCTAACATAGCAATGAATTTGTGCAGATGTTATTTAATACACAGATTAACATTTCTCCCATGTTAGAATCAAACAATAAATTAATATATGTTTCTGGGAATAATATTATAAGATGTAAAGAACAGTCACCAACAACTCAGGTTTTTTAAGGACCAGGACACAACCGTGGATGATATTTCACAGGCACCAATAGCCCTACTTTTAAAATGGCTGACAGTCAAACCTGTAGGGGTTAAACATTAGCCTTTAACAAGAGAGAAAGAATGGACTATAGAAGAGCTGGGACAGTAACAACTAGATACTCATCATATTGAAGAATCAAACATCTCTTAAAATTCTCCTGTATTTGATGTTAAAAAATTGTGGAAAGCAGAGAATGGTAACAGATCTAAGAACTGTTAATGAGGTGATTCAGCCAATGGGCACTCTACTGTCTGGAATTCCGTGGCCTTCCCTATTGCCTAAATGATGACATCTTATAGTTATTGATTTATAAGGTTGTTCCTTCAATTTACCTTTACAAGAAAAAAGTATCAGAGAAAAATTTGCCTTTACAGTGTTTACTTATAATAATTCTCAGCATAAAAAGATATATCAATAGAAGGTTTTCACAGGGAATATAAAATAGCCCTACCCTGTGCCAATAATTTGTATGTCAGCCAATGGAGATGATGCCTAAGAAATTTCTTGAATCTATAGTTTACCATTACATGGACAACATTTTGCAATCTGATTCAAATAGAGCTACTTTAGAAAAAAAGTTTGAAGATGTAAAATAAATTTTGCCTTGCTGGGGATAATTAGTCAGACTATAAAATAGGTTTGCAAAATTTAAACCCCACAAAAGGTGCAGATTAGCAGAATTTGACTGTAGACACTTAATAACTTCCAAAAATTGCTAGGAGATATTTCCCATCTTTAGTACACTATTGGGATATGTCCTGATGACCTGATTAATTTAAACAAAACCTTAGATGGTGACAAGGACTTTAATTGTCCCAGGAAATAATCAACTGATATTGATAGAGAATTGGCAAATTACAGAAGGCACATGTGGATTATATGGATCTGAATCTTAACTGCATTCTGGGTACATTACCATGCAACTATTTGCCAACAGGAATTTTAATGCTGAGGGAAGATATTATCTTAGATGGATATTTTTACCACAGTAACTCATACATTTACGTGGAAAAGGTCTCTGAGTTAATTCTAAAAGGAAAACTGAGGCTTCATAAATTAACAGGAATAGACTAAGAAGAAATTATGGTACCTTTTAATATGATGAACTTGAAAAAATTATAGGAAGAAAGTGAACCCTGACAAAGTGCTTGTAGTAATGTTTTAGGAAAAATTAGCAACAACTATCCCAAATGCAAGAGAATTCAATTTAAAAAGAGAACTAACTGGATCCTTCTTTGCATTGTACAGAACACACCAATAACTGGTGCACCTACATTCAATACTGATTCAAATATATCAGGAAAGGCAGGTTGCAGTGCACAATGCCTGTCTGCTCTCTATGCGCTACCATACAGTTTGTGAGCTTTGGGCAAGGGGCTGGAGGTTGAAACATACAAAGACACAAGAACAGAGAGACAGAGACATGGATCTCTAGTCACTGGTAAGAAGCCTTCTATTCAATAGAACCATGGAATCTTATAAACCCAACAGTCAGGTGGGCCAATAGGTGAAAACCTTATCCTCTGATCCTCAAGGCAAGGCAACATGTGCTTGTGAAGCAGAGCTGGTAAACAATTTTGACACAGCTTTCAGTAACTCAAATCAGAAGGAAAGTAAAGATCTCTAGCAGGGAAGAGCAGCTGGAAGCCAGGACTCCAAATGGTCCCAACCGCTGGTTACAAATCAGAAAGTTTAAGCAAATTGAATCAAAGTCCTTATGATTTTGTCCAACAGTCAGAATTATTATGTGGAATTCCCCTCTGTATGCTGTGAAAATGTTCTGTTACCATTGGTTAATATAGAAGTTGCCTTAGCCAATGATAGGGTAGAATAGAGCTAAGTGAAGAAACTAAACTGAATGCAGTGAGAAAGCAAGCAGAGTCAGGGAGACACCATGTAGCTGCCAATGGAAAAAGATGCCAGAATGTTACAGGTGGGCCACAGCCTCATGGTGATACCTAGATGAATAGAAATGGATTAATTTAAAATATAAGAGTTAGCTAATAAGAAGCCTGAGCTATTAAGGCAAACAGTGTTGTACTTATTATAGTTTCTATGTGAATATTTAGGTCTGGGCAACAAGGGATGAATGTACAGTCACTGTTTACAAAATTATAAGCTATTCTCATGGTACTAAAGGATTTTAAAGAACCTCTCAAGATAGTTACTGATTTGCAATATGTAGAAAGAATTGTTTTGCATATTGAAACCACTGAATTTATACCCAATGATACAGAGCTGATGTAATGGTTTATTCAGCTATAACAGAGAATCAGGAATTGGAATCATCACATATACATAAAAAACATTCAATCACATGTTGGTTTTCCAGGATCATTAGCAAAAGGTAGTACAGACATCAATCAATTATTTTTAGGAAGTATGCTGAAGGCCTCAAAATTTCATAAAAATATTCATGTCAAAAGCAAAGCTTCAAAAAAAGACATTTTCATCACTTAGCAACAAATCAAAGAAGTTATAATGAAATGGCCTACTTGTTTTGTCTACAATCAAACATCACTACCTGTAAAAAAATAATGCAAAGCAATAAAATATGGCAGATGGATGTGTTCCATTTTGTAGGATTTGGAAAACTAAAATATGTACAGCACACCATTGATATCTATTGAGGTTTTCAATGGCCAACTGCTTTGAGTTCAGAAAAGTCTAATTCATTAATCACACATTTGTTAAAAGTTATAGTAATTATTGGTGTACCTGTACAAATAAAGGCAGACAATACTCCAGCATGTCTCTAAGAAAATGAAGCAGTATTTTGCTTATTATATTATAAAGCATATTACAGGTATATCACACAATCCTACAGGGCAGGAAATCATAAGACAGTCAAATCTAAATCTATATTATTTGTTAAATAAAAAGAAAAGGATGATGAATACCCCCAGAAATAGATTGCATAATGCTTTATAAACTTCGAATTTTCTAAATTCTAATGAGTAAGGAACAACAACTGTAAAGAGACATTGAAGAGTATAAAGAACTACAGAATTAAATCATCCTAAATACTTTTAAGATGTACTGACTTCAGAATAGAAACCAGGGCATGTGTTATGTGGGGGAAGGGGTTTTGCTTTTGTTTCCACAGAATAAGCAAGGTTATGAATACCATCAAATTTGATAAAGATTTGTTTTGAACAAGAGACACCTCTTTATTAAAAAAGATGATAGTTCATCAAATAGCATGGCTCTCTAATCTAAAGTAACCTATAAAACTAACAAAGGATTTTCAATTTATCAGATATAACTAGCCTAAAGAGAATTTCCCCAAAATTAGGATTGGGGAAGGATTTTGTATCTGTCTCTTTAGAAGAATAAAGGTATCCGGCTAAGGAATCTGAAGACTGTTGGTCAAATGAGACATCTGAAGAAAGAGAAAATTTCATATAGGAAAAATTTTTTAAAAATGTAAATTGACCTATTGGCACATCACATCTGCAACAGGATAAAATTATATAAATCTTCCCAAATATTTATTTATGCTAGTCTCTGAAGACATATAACGCAAATGGTCTTTTTATAGTTCCAGTCCAGCTAAAGATTTAGGCTGGCTTTGGAGTTGTAGTGTGGTTCTCTTTTTCTCTAATCCCAAGCATGCTTCTTAAAGTAAAATCCAAAATCTCTGTCTAATGTCAGAAGAGCCACCTGATATGCAACAACTAATATTTGTTGAAAAACAAATATTTAAGGACTATTTTGTTACTACTAATCTCATAATCCTTTCATTTTATATTGACTCTTTAATAGTTTTTCATAGGGTAAGAATTTTATAAGGTTTACATATATATTATAAGCCATTTGTCATGATATTAATGGCCATATACAGTAATAATTCTAGAAAATGGTTTTACCTACCATCCTGTACATGATTTCAGGTTTGAATATCAATTTCTGCAGTGAACTATGTACATGTCTTACAGCAACCTGTGAAGTCTCCAAAATGAGGGTGAGGCCAAACCATGACAATTCTTCCAGGACTGTGATAGTACTACTAATCTGAAAAATAGCTTCAAAGATCTGCTTTGGACTAAAAACAGGTCAGAACAATTTTGAGGTGACCAGCTGAAATGATCCAGCCTTCCAGACTACTCCCACCCAGGACTTGAGACAAACTGCTCTATCTGCTTATTCAGAAACTACACAACAAATTTTATAGTTACCTCTCTCAGGACTTGACAATTAATGCAAATTTTTATATTTAGGATCTACTAAAGATACTGTCATGCCCCAGACAGCAGGAAGTAAATTTAAGTATATGATGCCCACATTCCCAAGAGGTGAGGTGGGTTGTTTTGGGTTGTTCAGTGGGTTATGGATATTTGTCGTTGTTTAGCAGGGTTGGTTACAATTTGTTATTAGTTATAATCAGTAAGAAATTTCAGCAAAAGAGATTAGATTCAGAGCTCCTGTTTTGAAAAGAAAAAAGGGGGATATAGATATGATAGGATAAAAAGGTAGATTATTGAATTTTCTCTGAAATTAAAAAGGGAGACTATAGATATGAGAATAAAATAAGATAGATTATTGAATCCACTTTTAAAAAGAAACTACTAATTTTAAATGTTTTATACTTAATTGGAATTTTGTATATTGTCTACAAATTTTCTATATTGATACAAACTTGCGATTGATATTGTTAGAGCATACTGTACATACATTTCTCCTCTTGTTCAAGATATTATACATGCATACCTCATTTAGCAATTTAATGCAAATTTCTAGTCCTTAAAAATTATTATTATCAACTGTTTAGGATAATAAGGAAATGCAGGTTAACAGTTCATTACCTATAATAATTGAACTTGTAATGACACTGTGCATGTTTTCAAGGTCAAAAAAAGATATATTCTAGATAAGCAGGTCATCTTCAAACACTTCAGAGATATACAGAATATGGCATTTAAGATGTTTTAATAACATTGGTTCCTTTTTTGTGACAATGAGACATGTCTGATTCTGGAAGGACCAATCTACTTCTGGGAAAAATGGGCATTGAAGAAACTACACATGGAGTTTATTTTCTTTGTGGCAAAAAAAAAAGCCACAGGACAAGAAATTGCCCTTCCCTTGACTGCTGACAGTATGCTCTCCTAATTGGATAAATAGGACACAAAAGTAAGTTATTGCCACACATTGGGAGTACAAGGAAGGACATTTCTTCAGAATATCCTGCTTCACAGAATTCTGTCAAATATGCTTAGACTATAGTCTGAAAATGGATGCCCCAAGGTTGCAGAGGAACTTTACAGGGTGGTCAGGTGTTTTTGTCATTTCTTACATCTTTTGGAAGTTGCTTGCTCACACTTCCTGCTTACTCAAGTAATATTATTTTTTTGGTTCTCAGTGGGAGTTGAAGACTACATAGTTATAGTTATAGATTTCCTTTTTACCTGACACAGAAAGAAAGTTATGACAGAAAGTAAATTAGATACAAGTCTTTGAACTTGAGATAGGATATATATGGAATATTTTCTCTGAATTTGTCAAATGCAAATAGACTAAACATTTTATTGTCTTTGTTAGATGAGTGTTTTGTTCTTTTATTGTCTGTTTCCTATATTGTCTTCTGGCATGAATGGCCAAAGTTTCTAGTGACCAGTAAAGAGTCATGTTCAGTAGGGTTGTCTCAACTGAGGTTTGTGGGGTTTTGGTTTCTGAGATCTTGCATATCTTCCCTTTGTTCTGGCTTATATGCCTGTGGAGTCTGTTCTTTCCATCATTGTGGGTTGTGCTTATGTCTCTGGAATCTGCTGGAGTTTGGGGGAGGATTGGCCACAGAGGGGATGATGAAGTGGGTAGAATTGGGCAGTGAAGTGTGTCTTGGGGGACAGTGGGTGGTAGCAGTGGTTGTGCAGCCTGCTTGAATAATCCAAAACGTAATTAAGAAATAAGCAATTTATAGCAGAAACATAATAAAAAACTTAAGCATTAACTTTACCAAAGAGATGAAATGCTTGAATACTGAGAACTTCTAAGGATTACTATATAAAATTGAAAATAACACAAGTACAATATCTTGTTTCAGTCATAACATATTTATGTCTTGTGTGTTTGTGTATGTGCTTATAAACACTATATGACAACATGGATCTCTAAACATAACTTGAAAAAGTGACACCAATGACTGTGTTAATGTAGAAGGGGAGGGAAAACAAAATATCTCAAGCCCTAACCAATTACAGGAAACAGTGGAATTTTCCAAGTGGGATGTAGAGAGTGTCTGTCCTGCCTAGATCTATAGCTGTTCAGGCCCCCAGATACACCTAAAAGTTTATATTAAATATAAAGTGTTTGACATATTAGCTCAGGCTTATTATTAACTAGCTCTTACAACATAAAATAACCCATAATTCTTGCTTATGGTTAGCCACATGGCTTGGTACCTCTTCTTAGCATGGCATTCTCAACTTGATTCCTCTGCATATGACTAGTGACTAGATCTCTGCCTTTCTGCTTCCCAAAATTCTCATAGTCTGGTCACCCTACCCATACTTGTTGCTTGGCTACTCTCCAATCAGCATTTTACTAAACTTATATGAATGACAAATCTTTACAGTGTATAAGAGCATTATACCCCAGCAGTGGAGAAATAGAGTCCTGTAAATACTAAATTATCAGGCCTTTTCAGATATAGATATATATAAGTGAAATTTTATGGGCTGAGAAGTTTGTGTTTGTGTATTTGAAAACAGATACAAACACATGTGTAACCAATGTGTATTGTTGTGTATATATGTGTGTATGTGTGTGTGTATGAGACAGAGAGAGAGAGAGAGTGCATAAAAATGAAAGAAACAAGGCTATGAATTTGAATTAACAGGTAGGTGCATGAGTAGCAATGGAGGGAGAAAGGGAAGAGAGAAAATAATAAAATTATACTGCAATCATAAAATATATGTATAAAAAAGAGCAAAACTTTGGAACTCAAACTTTTTTATTTCAAAATATGTCAAAAAGCTTTTGCAGTCAAATTACATGAGACTAGAATAAAGACTTTCATAGATCTACCATGAAGCAGAATAGATATCACAAAGAAAAATGTATACACATTCAGTTTTTGATGAGCATGTCAAAAATCCTCAATAGGAAAACAGTAACACTTTTGCTAAATTATGGTGGAAAAATCATGTCCACATAAAAAGAAGATGAAATTGGACATTTGCTTTATATAATATTTTAAAATGAGCTGAAATTTATGGCTTAAAGACTATTGCAAACTCTGAAATGAGAAGAGTATATGGAAAGTGTTCATTGATTTTAGTCTTGACAATTCTTTTAATATGATACTCAATGAATATAAAAATCAAACAAAATATGCAAGTTAGTTTGTATCACATTAGAAATGATTCTGCATAACTCAAGTAATAAGAATTTAAAGATTAATTTTGACTATGTTCAAACAACTTAAAGAAGATATAAATGTGCCCCCAGGGAAGAAAAACAAGGAGCAGAATGAATTTAGGAATTAATTCAGGGCATGGAAACAGGGTTAAAATAGAGATTGAAGTGTTGAAAACAATCCAAACAAAAAATGAATCTGGAAACAATAAACATAACCATCCAAATCAGAACTCAGTAGAACCTTGCTAATAGAATAGAGCACACAGGAAACAGTATCATGTCTTGAAGACAAGATAGTGAAATTGGGTAAGAACGTAAAAAATCAATGATAAATTTAAAACTATATATTAATAGAACATTGGAAGGCTTGGGGACAGAATAAAATGACTAAAGTTCTTATTTTCTATACTTTAAAAAAAAACGGGTTTTGGTTTTAAACAGCCCTGGCTGCCCTTTAGCTTGCTTATAGACCAGATTGACCTTAATTTAAGAGATCTGCTTACTCTCTGTTTCCTGAACGTTAGGATTAAAGACATGTTCCACCACCACCTGGCTTAGAAAATATTTCAACAAAATCATCAAAGATGATTTCTCAAATTTCAAGAAAATGATAACAAGCCAGAAAAAAAGAAAAAACTTAAAGTACACCAAATAGGCAGGACAAGAAAACAAATTTCCAACAATATATACTTAAAAACAGACACAAGAAAGGTTTTAAAACATGCAAAATAAAAGTATAAAGTAAAAAATAAAAGCAAGCCCATCAGAATAGCACTTTTAACAGAAATACTTAAATCCAGAGGGTTTAAAAAAATAAGTTCTGAGGTCAGTAGGCACAAAAATCCCAAAAATTTATTCAGAAATATCACATGATTAAAAATATATGAAAATAATTCATGACCACTAAATCACTTACACAGAAGACACTGAATGAAGTACTTTGATCTGAAGAAAGAGATATGCACACCAAAGATATCATAAGCATAACTAATTAACACAAAGACAATTAGTCATAATATCTAGGAAAGCACTATAACATCAACAAAGAACTTATATGCATATCTTTCAATAATAATGCTGAACAATTAATTTCCCAAATAAATGACACAGACCAACAGATTTTATTAAAAACAGCATCTGTTCTTTAACTGCGTACAGGAAACAGATTTTACCATCAAGAGTAGACACTACTCTAGAATAAGAGGATGGACAAAGTTATTCCAAGCAAATGAAAATTAGAGATACAGAGGTGCTGACATTTTAAAATCTGACATAATAGATTTCAAAACAAGAATGGTAAGAAAATACAGAAGTTTCTTCACACTGATTAATGCAGCAATTCATTAAAAGAAGATTACAATTCTGAATGTATATACACCAAATACAGGTACACTCAATTTCACAAACAAAAACTATTATGTATTGTGGCACACATGTTTGATGCCAGCACTTAGAAGACAAAGGCAGGAAGATCTATAAGTTCAAGGTTAATCTGGTCTACATAATTAGCTACAAGATAGCCAGTACTAAATTGATGGACCCTGTCTCCAAAACCAAAACAGGAAAAAGATCATAGCTTAATTCTGACACAGTGGTAGTGGGTGATCTCAATATCATATTATGACCAATAGACAGGTTAGTAGACCACAAAATAAAACTGGAATTAAATAAGATCATACATTTAATTAACCTAACATATATTTTCAGAACTTTCCACTCTAACAGGAAAGAATAGATTCTTCTCAATAGTCCTGGAAATTTCTCCAATCAAGCACATAAAATAATTCTCAACAAATGAAATAACACACTGTATTTTGTCACTACAGTGAAATAAATCCAGATACCCACAACAATAGAAATTACAGAAAATAAACAGCTTCACGGTGATTAAAATCATACTATCTGTTGGGGCAGTGGTAGCGCACATCTTCAACCCTGGCACTCAGGAGTGAGAGGCAGGCAGATCTCTGTGTGTTGGCGGCCAGCCTTGTCTACAAGAACTAGTTTCAGGACAAGCTCCAAAGCCACAGAAAAACCCTGACTTGAAAAAACAAAAACAGAAAGAAAAGAAAGAAAAAAGAAAATAAATAAAAGAAAAAGCACTTCACTTTGAGTCATTGAAGAGATCAAGAAGGAAATTTTCAAAAATGCAAGAATTGTATGACTGTGAAAGTAGAACATATCAAAATTTATGGGATGCAATGGAGGTAATCTTTTTATTTAATAATTTCCTTTCTTTTTTCGTTAAAGAAAACAACCTATCTTTTCCATTTTACATACATATCCCAGTTTCTACTTCCTCCCCCCCTCCCATTCTGTTCACTAGCACTCTGACCCCAACCCCTATCCAATCCTTAGAGTAGGTAAGGCACATTGCTTTGGGGAAGGTCCAAGGCCCTCCCTACTATATCTAGGCTTCCTCTCACAGCCACTATCAAATGTCAATAACTCCTTAGATGGGGTGGAACTTCATTCCTACCTCTTCCCCATTCTGGGATTTTGTTTGAAGCTCTTGTGCATGATGTCACAATTGTTAACTCTAGTGTGTAACTTGTCTATTGTATTCATAATGCATGTTTTTCCTCAAGTGATTCAATACTTCTTGCTCTTAACATATCTCTGCTCTTTCATTCAAATAAAGCTATCTGATTCTTTTGGAGAGTGCTATAATATTGATAACCATTTTAAGGCTGAGCACCCTGAAGACTCTTGTTTCCTGTACCCATTGATGAGTTGTTGTTCTTGTAGTTCATTTCTATACTGCAAAAAGTAGCTTCTCTTATGAGGACTGGAAGATGTATATATCTGAAGGTATTAATATAAGCCATTTTAATGCTATGTCTATCTTAGAAGAGTAATAGTAGTAGACCCTCCACTACAACATATGACCTATCTATCTACAGTTCTTTTCTTAATCAACAAAGTTAGGACTATGTACCTCACCCAGACAATGAAAAATTACATCAACATCTGCTGTGGGAGCTCCTTCCACTCCTTCAGCCAATAGCCACTGAGATACCAGCCCACTGGGGTGTGGTCTCTTTCTCTTTAAAAAGCAGCAGCAGCCCTCCGCTGGCTCTTTTGCTCCAGCGACTAGACTCCTTTCCTGTCTGTCATGTAGGACAGTGTTCTGTAAGTTTTTTCCACTCCAATAAATAACCCTTTGAATCCAAACTGGTGTGGGATTCTTTCGCGCTTTATCTGGCACCTAACATTTGGTTTTATAACCACCCCCACTCCCCATCCCCTGGCTCACCTGCCTTCCTCTGGTTCAGCTGCCTGCCGCCAGCTTGGCTTGGGCAGCTTGGCTTGGCACTAGCCCTTCCTCAGCCGTGGAAACTCCACACCTCCTGGGATCCACGGGCCCGGACAGTGTGAGCGGGTTTTAAGCACAGCGCTTGGGCAGTGGGAGTCAGAGCGCAAGCCATTGCCACTTCTAGTGGAAGCACTATTTGAAATACCTGCCACAGCATTTGCATTTGTACCATGACCTTTGTCCCAGTGGAACAGCATAGGGACGCTAGGCGGGCAGTCAGCCATTCTCGCAGGGGCTGTGTCATGACCCCCTGTATCTGGTCGGAGCAGGGCGGGCACCCGGGGTGAGCCATGCTGTTTATCAGCCACTGGAGTAAATCTAACTTCTCGAGTACCACAGGATCTATCCTGACACCAGTCCATTGATTCCAATCACAACTCAGAAACAGCACCATCTGCTGGTTAACAGGTAAAATGGCAGCTTTCAGTTTTAATGGGACTCTAGCCACAGCTTTTGCTGCCACTTTGGAAGAACTCACAAGAGGCCTATATGCCTATGGAGATACATCAATTTCCTGGTTATTAGGTTTCAGTTTCCTTATTCATATTATATCATTATGGAAGTATATGGCATTAATTGATAGGATTAATACCATGATAGGCAAAATTGACTCCTTATCTAAAGGTACTAGGAACTTACCTGAAAGGGTCCAGGCTGTTGAATTTGACTTTCAGAAATTATCACAGAGTTTTAATAAGGTAACAGACAGAATATACCTCCAGGATGGCAACTTACATGATATCCGGGGGCAGTTCAAGGAGGAGATGTTATATTTGAAAGAAAATATTAAAACCTTGGAATCACAGGTGCAAAATGAGGACCAGAAAATTAATACCATAGGGAAATCACGAGAAACATTTACAAGTCAGGAGATTCAGGCATTATTTGAAACAATGATTAAGAGATTTGAAATGATTGAGGAAATTATCAGAGCTGATGAACCGGGTGAGAAGATACAAAGGCAGGATACAATGCCACCACCAGCTGTCAGAACGGGTTTACCCAGGGTTTTAACAACATACCCTGTGATTTATTCTGACAAAGTGTCAACTTCTAAAAGCTCAAAGGGAGCCAAAGAAGCTAGATTGACACCAGTAGCAATGAATGACCTAAAGGAAATCAAGCAAGCCATCATTAATTATGGTTTGCACTCTACATTTGTTAAGGAAATGATAAGAACTTGGGCTTCTAATGTCAGGGCTATACCCCCAATGATTTGTCGCAGTTAGCATCAGCGGTGTTGGTGTTCCTTGATGCTTGGAGTTTATTTCAGAGAAGAATCCAAACATATGGAACAGCAAAGAAGAGCATAAGGTTTGGAGGCTTCCCAAGATCAAATTCTTTTCATAGGAGCATATGCTGATCCACAGGTTCAAGCTCTTTATGATGAAGAAGTGTTGTCCCTGTGCCGCAAATCAGACTTAAATGCTTGGGATAGGATACAGGACACCAGGGAAAAGGGTCAAATCATTTACCAGAGTTAGACAGGGACAGAGAGAATCATTTACTGACTTTTTGCAAAGATTAAGGAAAAGGTAGAGTCATATACCAGGGTTAGGCTGGGACAGCTCCCTGACTTTTTGCAAAGATTAATTAAGGCTCTGAACATAGGAGTAAGAGACCCAGAAGTTAGACAACTAATTCTTGAATCACTGGCTTTTGAAAATGCAAACTTAGACTGTCAAAAGATAATTGGGCCTTTAGGGTCTAGATCAGCACCTATGGATGAATGGATCTAGCACCATGAATTTTCAGACCTTTAATTATGATGCCAAACATTGGGTAGAAGAAGCTATTTCCAAAGGAATGAGGGGACATCAATCTGCCAAATGTTTTAATTGTGGTAAATTAGGGCACCTAAAAAGGGATTGCAGGCAAGGAATTTCTAGAAATAACACTTCATCTGGAAATGGCAGGAATAGGAAACCTTGGCCTTCAGGTATATGTAGGAGGCATGGTAAAGGACAACATTTAACCAATGAATGCAAATCAACAACAGACAGACAAGGCAATCTGATACAATTGGGAAACTCCCTGAGGGGCCTCTCGCAGACCCCCAAGCCAAAAGTGACCCAGTCATTCCCAGTAACCATGGAGGACATGTCACACCAGGAAAATTAAAATCTCTAGAAGCTTCTGTGAAAGACCATAAGGTTCTAAATGATGGCTCAAATTTGGAGGATAAGTCATAAATTCAATTAGGAAATAAGAAGCATATATTTTGGCAAACATCTATAAATGATCAGAGACCAAAGCTGAGAGTACGTATAAATGGAATTGTGATTGTTGGCTTGATAGAAACAAGAGCAGATATGAGCATCATCACTCCAGAATCTTGGTATCCAAATTGACCTCTTCAAGAGGCCTAGTTCAATTACTAGGAATTGGAACCATATCTTGAGATAAACAAAGCACGAGGTGGGTTGACTGTATTGGGCCAGAAGAACAAAGAGGAAAGCTAAGGCCATGTGTAGCTGATATTGCAATAAATTTATGGGGCTATGACCTACTTCAGCAATGGAATACCCATATTAACATTCCTGCAGTCCAAGGAACTCATAATTCTGGAAAGGATGTAATAAGGTACTATGTACGTCGGTCACCAGCCATTCAGACTGCACAAGAACATAAAGCAAGTAACAAACCTTTAGAGGTACCAACAGCCCTACCTTTAAAATGGCTAACTGAGAATCCAATATGGGTTAAGCAATGGCCTCTAGCTGAAGATAAATTGCAGGCTTTAGAACAATTGGTACAGGAGCAATTAGATGCTCAACATATTGAGGAGTCAACTAGCCCTTGGAATTCTCCTGTGTTTGTTGTAAAAAAGAAATCTGGCAAATGGAGAATGGTGACAGATCTAAGGGTTGTCAACAAGGTAATTCAACCTATGGGCCCTTTACAGTCTGGAATTCCTTTGCCTTCTCTGTTACCCAAAGGATGGCCTCTTATAGTTATTGATTTGAAGGATTGCTTCTTCACTATACCTTTACAAGAAAAGGATAGAGAAAATTTGCCTTCACAGTGCCTACTTATAATAATTCTCAGCCTACTAGGAGATACCAGTGGACTTTCCTACCACAGGGAATGCTCAATAGCCACAACCTGTGTCAATACTTTGGAGGTCAGCCATTGGAAATAATACGTAAGCAATTACCTAAGTCTATAATTTAGCATTACATGGATGACATTTTACTATCCAATTCAAACATAGATACTTTAGAAAGAATGTTTGAGGAAGTAAAGATAATTTTGCCTAAATGGGGATTACAAAGAGGATGGCCTCTTATAGTTATTGATTTGAAAGATTGTTTTTTCACTATACCTTTACAAGAAAAGGATAGAGAAAAATTTGCCTTCACAGTGCCTACTTATAATAATTATCAGCCTACTAGGAGATATCAATGGACTGTCCTTCCACAGGGATGATCAATATTCTCACATTGTGCCTATAGTTTGTAAGTCAGCCATTGGAAATAATTCGTAAGCAATTTCCTAAGTCTATAATTTACTATTACATGGATGATATTTTGTTGTCTGATTCAAATAAAGATACTTTAGAAAGGATGTTTGAAGAAGTAAAGACAGTCTTGCCTAAATGGGGATTACAAATTGCTCCTGAAAAGATTCAAAGAAGAGATTCAGTTAATTACCTAAGTTACAGAATAGGTTTACAGAAAATTAGAACACAAAAGGCACAAATTAGGAGAGACTGGTTACGGACTCTTAATGACTTTCAAAGATTGTTAGAAGATATTTCCAGTCTACAACAAGATGTTGGGATAATAGCTGATCTAATAATTCATTTAAACAAAACCTTAGATGGTGACAAAGATTTGAATACTCCCAGAGAATTAACAGCTGAAATAGAAAAGGAACTGATGATGGTTAAGGAAAAATTACAGGAGGCATATGTGGATAGGGTGAATCCAAATCTTAGTTGTATTCTAGTCATATTGCCTTCCTGAATTTTCCCTATGGTAATTTTATTGCAGAGGGAAGATACTATTTTAGAATGGATCTTTTTGCCACACAAACCAAGTAAAAAATTAAAAACTTATATAGAAAAGGTCTCTGAATTAATTACAAATGCTAAACTGAGACTTTGTCAACTAGCAGGTATAGACCCAGCAGAAATTATAATGCCTTTCACTACTGATGACATAAAAAGTTATGGGAAGACAATAAATCATGTCAAAGGTCTTGTGCTAATTTTTTGGGAGAAATTAATAGCAACTATCCCAAAAGTGGTAGACTTAACCTTATAAAGAGAACTTCTTGGATTCTTCCTCGAATTGGATGTGATGCTCCAATAACTGGAGCCTGTACATTTTATACTGATGCTAATAAATCAGGGAAGGCAGGTTACAAATCAGACAAATTGAGTAAGGTGGAACAAAGCCCTTATACTTCTGTCTAGAAGGCAGAATTATATGCCATTCTTATGATTCTAAGGGATTTTAAAGAACCTCCTAATATAGTTACAGATTCACAATATGCAGAAAGAGTTATTTTGCATATTGAAACCGCTGAATTTATACCAGATGATACAGAACTGACTTCATTGTTTATCCAGGTGCAAGACATAATCAGGAATAAGCTTTGTCCTATGTACATAACACACATCTGGTCCCATACAGGTCTGCCAGGTCCTCTAGTACAAGGTAATGCAGAAATTGATCAATTATTAATAGGAAGCATGTTTCAGGCCTCAGAATTTCATAAAAAACATAACGTCAATAGCAAAGGTTTAAAGAAAGAGTTTTCTATTACATGTCAACAAGCTAAGGAGATGCCCTACTTGCTCTTTATATAACCAAACACTGCTACCTGCAGGGACCAACCCAAAGGGTACTCAAAGTAATGAAATATGGCAGATGGATGTGTTCCACTTTGCAGAATTTGGAAAATTAAAATATGTACACCACACCATTGACACTTATTCAGGCTTTAAATGGGCAACTGCCTTAAGCTCAGAAAAAGCTGATTCAGTAATCACACATTTATTAGAAGTTATGGCCATCATGGGTATACCTGCACAAATAAAAACAGACAATGATCCATCTTATGTCTCTAGGAACTTGAAACGGTTTTTTGCTTATTATAATATTAAGCATGTTACAGGT
Source organism: Ondatra zibethicus (assembly GCA_004026605.1). NCBI lineage: Eukaryota > Metazoa > Chordata > Mammalia > Rodentia > Cricetidae > Ondatra > Ondatra zibethicus. The sequence goes on from PVIU01008043.1 coordinate 60,377, forward strand.
ATACCATACAATCCTAGAGGTCAAGCAGTCATAGAAAGATCAAATTGAACTATAAAAGATATGTTAAATAAACAGAAAGGGGTGGAAAATGCCCCCAGAAATAGATTACATAATGGCTTATTAACCTTAAATTTTCTTAACGCTAATGAAAAAGGAACAACAGTGGCAGAAAGACATTGGATAATGGAAAAGTCTGCTGAACTAAATCAACCAGTTTATTTCAAGGATGTGCTGACCTCTCAGTGGAAGCCAGGAGATGTACTACATTGGGGAAGGGGTTTTGCTCTTATTTCTACAGGAGAAGAAAAATTGTGGATACCATCAAAATTAATAAAGGTTCAATTTGAGGATAAGAAACCTCTTGGAAAGGAGAAATGACAGCTCACATCCACAATGATGATACTCATACAGGTGGTAAGAAAAACATATAGAATGGGAGCAGGGTTCTGTTCTTATCCCTGCAGGACAACACTCATCTTCAAAAACAAAAAATTCAAGGTACCCTGGATATTTGAATACTGACAAATGGAAAAAATTACTACCCAATATAGATCATCAAGAAAATCGAATAGGATCCGTAAGTAATAATGTTACATATTTTTTGTTTATTTATATTCATAAGCATATAGAGCTGGTTTTGGAGTTGGACTGTGGCTCAGTCCCTCTCTAATTCCAAGCCTGTTGTTAAGAGAAAAACCCAGAGTTTCTGTGTCATGTCAAGTGGCATAATATGGAACAGAAGGAAAAAGGAATTTAGAAAACATCTTTACTTTTCTTCATATCTATCATACCTTTCATTGAATATATCTATCATACCTTTCATTGAATATATGTATGTCTGTATATGTTTATATAATTAATGTTTAAGTTTTCACAGTGAACAATGAATTTTCCTGAAGTAATCTTTGAAGTTTCTAGGAAGAAGATGGAACCCCATAACAGCAACTCCACCTGGTTGATATGACGTCATGATACTGATAGCGCTACTACGAGGCCTGTTTTGGGTGCCAGCTGCACAAGACAGTTCCAACTTGGTTAGCTGAAGTGGTGCACATCTTTTACAACATTCTGGCCAGACCTCCACAAAATACTCAGAGACTATTTTTAATCTTACCAGACATTAGTCTTGAAATGTAACCATCATTTTACTTTCACAGGATCCCCCAGAAAGAATGTCGCCCCCATGACATCTGGAGGTAATTCTAGAGGACGACGTCCCCTCTCCCAGTATAGTTTGTCCTCGAGTTTAGGGACATCAGTTAGGGGTTGATTATAATTAGTATACAGTTGATGGCTGGGGAGGAATTTTATAGGCTCAGGGATCTTTTTGAAAAAAAAAAGGGATGATGGGATAATAGATTGGTATTTGTGAGTTATTGTTTATAGGTAATTACATTGTCATGGATTCTTGTATATGGATACAAAGTTAAATTATATTGAATATTGTATGCATACATTCTTCTACCTCTGTTTAAAACATTTTTATGTATATCAATAAAATATATATATTGATATATATTTACCATATTGCAGTGTACATTTCTACCTCTGATTAAGATACTTATATATTGTTTATGTATTGATATATTTATTTTTACCATATTGCAATGTATACTTGTACATTGCTTACATTTGGAGGTCATTGTCCTCATTTATTGCACAGTTATTTATTCTCTTAGTCTTTAGGTTAGATAGGTATTAACAATTGTAGATCAATAGTCATCTATGTTTGTCATATTTATAGTTAGACTAATCAGGTTCTTTAGATACATAGAGATTATATTCTGTATAAATAATCTTCAACCTCTTCAAAGAGCTGTAGAAAATGAAATTTAACCTAATTTAGAGTTTTGTAGTAGTGAGACACAATCGCTCCTGGGAAACCAACCTATTCCCAAGAGATTGTTGAGGACCAAAGACACTCCACTTGGAGCTTGTCTTTTTCTTGGCAAAACTGGCCTTAGGCAAGGAACTGCCCATACCTCAACTACTGACAAAATACATAGTATCCGGAAATGGATAAGCAGAACTGTCAAATATTGCCAAGACAGGGTAAGATGGTTTTGAAAAATTTCTTGCCTTTAAAAATAATCTGTCAGTATTCGAGGCCTTAGCCAAAGTTGGTTACTTCAATGCTGCAAACGTGACTTTGGGTGATTCCCCAGGTAGCCAGTTGTCTCTGTGATTTGTTGCATATTTTGGAAGTTGTTTGATTGCACTTCCTAATTACTCAGATAACATTATTTCCCTTCTCAGATCTTCGATGGGGTTGAAGACTAGATAAATGTACTTACTTTCCTCTCCTGACTTGGCCAAGTTATTTATTATAAAAGACTTAAGCTTGTTAGAATAGGATATTTGTTCTTATTGTATATAATTTTGTAGTAGGTTTAGAACTCCCTTACTTAAACAAAACGGGGAGGTGCTGTGGGAGTACTTTCTGCTCCTTCAGCCAATGGCCGCTGAGATAACAGCCCACTGGGGTGTGGCATCTTTCTCTTTAAAAAGCAGCAGCACCCCTCCACTTGCTCTCTTGCTCCAGTGACTAGAATTCTTTCGTGGATGTCATGTAGGACAGTGTTCTGTAAGGTTTTTCCCCTCAAATAAATAACCCTTTGAATCCAAACTGGTGTGGGATTGTTTCATGCTTTAAACATCACTCTTTTTAAATTCTAATGTGAGCTCACATTACCTAAAATATAGTCCACATTACATATTGGTATTTCATGGATATGAAATACTTTTTGATCTCCTAAAATAAGAATCAGATTATTTTTATTCTTCCAAATATTGATTGCCTCAGTTTTCATTAAACTATGTCATAGGCTGCCACTTTTCAAATTTACTTGGTTGAATTAGCTATTATCTTTGATTTTAAATTAATATGCCATCAATCTGAACAGGGAGTACTATGTGAAGAACTGTTCTGATGCCCTTGGCTGGTATGAAAGAGCAATCCTTATTTGGATTGAAACATCTGGTATCAGATAGAAAGGATACGGTTGAAGGAAGATGTTCTTCCCTTTGTTTCTTGGCCTTCTATCAAGTCTGGCATCTTGTGTAAGTCATAAACCTTATTCCATTTACATATAATATTCTTAACCAGTCACTTTTTTGGAACCTAGTGAGTATACATTCATCATCAACTCAAAAATGGATAATCTGCATCTGTTACTATTGTTTTACTACTTATCAGGTGGTATTGAGTTGAGGCATTGACCTAGTTATAGGGTAACTACATGTAAATTTCTCCTGTAGATGTTTACAGATGTGTAGCTGCTAATGAATTATTCCTTTTCCTATCTGACTGGTCTACCTCTTCACTCCAGAGGCAGAGATGTTGCTTAAAGGCAAAATACCTAAATGACTTTGGTATATGTGATCTATATTACCATTATCAACTTGTTCATAATCTTTTAATGAAATTACTTTCTTTTTAAGAAGTCTGTTGAGGTTAGTTTGGTAAGAAAAGTACTCACAAGTAAGTCATAATATGAAGATTTACAGTTGTGATATGTCTGCAGAAGTTACAGAGGTAAAGGGTGTTGAGGGAAACTTCAGCTGAGAGTATATACCATGGAATTCCTGTAGAAAGCAGAAACAAACAGACCACTTTTGAGGTGGGGTATGGAAGAGTAATGGAGAGTGGAATAGCAGGGTTCAAGTGATCTAGTGGAAAAAATAGGGAAACTGGGGACTCTAGTTAGGAAAGCATTAGGGAAGCAACAAAAGGAGAGAGGAACATAAAATAACAGTACAGGTGACTAAAAACTCATAAGAAATAGTACTATTAACTTTCTACCTAAAAATTGATGTGGTACATGCAAGTCTTTGTGTATTTATGTATACACAGGTTAAATAAAATTTCCCCATCTGAGCAGACAATGCTTCCTCAAAAAGAAAATGATCCTAACAGAAACCCCAGTATGAGGTATGAGAAACTTTCTTTTAAGTTTTGGTTAGAGTTGTCCAAGAGATTAGGAAAATATCATGTGTCATTGCTATTGCTCATGGTTGTTTCCTGAAGGTGGAAGGTAAGTCACTGTGCTTAATGCACCATGTGTTTTATGCATAGGACCTAGAGACACCTGAGACAGAACTGGTCTGTTCTCTGACCACTAGCTTTCATAGTATCATATGGCAGCACAAAGGCTTACAGAGAAAGAAAGTAAGCAATAGTCCTGCTTAGCTATGAAGCCTATAACCCTTAAAAATCATCAGCATTGAACACTAAGGGTTCAATACTGAAATATATACCATGGCAGTAACCAACAGCTCTCTAAGTGCACTAAGACTCATTCAAAAAGAGGTAAATCACATCAGGTATGAAAAACCTAGCAAAATACTACTACCAAAGGCTAAAAAGATCATGGATTTTGAAGGAAAACCTACAACTACCATTTGCTAAACCGGCATAATCCTAACAATAGTTAGGAATTCTAACATATGTTTTTATACCCACAGATAAGTGCAGTTCTTACTCTTTATAAAGAAAACTTTCCTTTGTAGAGATGGAGGTTACTACATAAAAGCATAACCCATTAATATATAAGTGATTTATCTATGCTACAACTCCTACACTTAAGAATCAGAGAATATTAGGGAAATGGGACCAGAAATCTTGTAAGAATCATAAGATCAGGGAATTTTTCTGTGAGTTTGTGTTTCGTAGGAATGATAGAAACTGCACCATAAAAGCTCACCAGCATGATTTTCTAGACAAGGAACTGAACAATGACAGCACTGGCCCACATGTTTATCTGAATGGAGGAAATCCCATGAGGCCTATGGAAAATGGTGGCTCAGGCATGTAAGAAATGCTGAGGAAAAGCACAGCAACTGGTGTTGTTACACCAAATAATTATCTCTGAAAGTACACAGAAATAACATTATACATACTGAGTGGGTTGATCTTATGTATTTAGGAATATACATATGTGGATAATGAATATATGTGAACACACATATATAAATATGGATTAATTTCCAATTATTCCCAAAATTTCCATAAAAATACTTTTCCAATTTGTACTATGTATTTATGCAAAATATTGTTCTTAAAGTTGATGATAAAAAATTATAATACCAATTAATTGTGATGAATGTTGAAGATGGTCTACATTCGTCCCTGCCAAATATTCAGCCAGCACAGCTATTTATGTGAGAAAAGTCACGAATATTCTTTTCTAAATTTTTGGTTTTTTGAGACATGGTTTCTCAGTATAACAGTCTTGGCTGTCCTGGAACTACTTAGTAGACCAGGATGGCCTTGGATTCACTGAGATCCACCTGTCTCTGCTTCCTTAGTGCTGAGATTAAAGTCACATGCCACCACTGCCCAACACAGTCATATTTTAAAATATCAATTTTGTCCTGTTGAAGGAGGCCATTGTTGGTTCCTGGCTTCTCAGCTCTGAAATAATCACACAGAAACTATATTATTTAAATCACTACTTGGCTTATTAGCTCTAGCTTCTTATTGGCTAACTCTTCCATCTTAATTTAACACATCTCCATTAATCTGTGTATCACTATGAGGCTGTGGCTTACTGGGTAAAGTTCAGGCATCTGTCTCCAGTGGGGCTACATGGTTTCTCTCTGACTCCGCCTCCTTTCTCCCAACATTCTGTTTAGTTTTCTCCACCTAGCTCTGTTCCCCTATAGCTCTGCTATTGGCCCAAAGTAGTTCTTTTATGAACAAATGATATTAACAACATACAGAAAAAAATCCTACATCATTGGCCGTCTAACATAACTTCACATGGCTTCTTTTATAATTTGAAAATTTTCTCAGTAACATAGGCAGTGGTTATCAGGTCCAATCCCAGGTTATACTTCATGACTATGTGCAAAATTTGCTTGACACAATGCTCTACCATGTAGGCTAAGCCCATGGGCATGCTGTCCTTCTCAGACACATCTGATACCATGCTCTGGAATTCTCTTGTGTGTACCACAGAAATAATTTTCAAAGTACCTTTAAAACTCTCTGGAACAGACATGAGCAAATGACAATTAAACACCTTTTACATCTGAACATCACCTGAAAATAGCTGGCATGATTTAGATTCTTCAGCTATACAATGTTAGGTAATGTTACACCTCTGATATTTAAGAAGAGATTTGGAATAGCCATGATATTTCTTGCCAGAGAAGTTTATCAGCTTCTGGATTGTTTGGTCCATCAGCACCTTCAATATCAATCTTGACTTCACTCTGGATGCACTGCTTTGGTCAACATGGGCAGCAGGAATTACCATATCACAGTCCAGCCTCCAAGATTCTTTCTTCATAGACCTGAGAAAAGTCAAGAATTGATCCATGTTGCAATTTCAAATTTTTAGGGTTCTTTGGATCATTACTATCTGGACTCCAATTACTCTGGTATTAGTTAATTTGATATTTCTCTGATAAAATGCCATGACCAATAGCAACTTGGTGAGTAAATGGTTTAGTTCACTCACACTTCCATATAACAGATCATCATCAAAAGTAGTGAAGGTAAGAAACACACATGGCAAAAACTTGGAGGCTTGAGCTCATGTGGAGGTCACAGAGGAGCTACTTATTGCCTTGCTCAGCCTGCGTCTTAATAGACCACCAATCCAGGGATGGCACCATGCACCATGGGCTTGGCCCTCCCCTATCAGTCACTAATTAAGAAAATATACTACAGGCTTGCATATATGATATGGGATTTGCCTCTGTATGCTGTGAATATGTGTCATTGCCATGGTTTAGTAAAGAAGCTGCTTTCAACCAATGGCTTAACAGAGTAAAACAAGACAGGAATTCCAAGCAGGGACATAGAGAGAGAGAAGGCAGAGTCAAAGAGATGTTATATAGCTGCCAAAATAGAAAGAGACTAGCATGCCACCGGTACTGGTAATCCACAAGCCTCATGGTAAAATATAAAATAACAGAAATGGGTTAATTTAAGTTGTAAGAGCTTCCTAGAAATGTACTTAAGTTATTGGTCAAATAGTTTTGCAATTAATATAGTTTCTGTGTGATTATTTTGGGTCTGGGTTGCTGGAAAATGAATGAACAGCCTCCATCTACAGATTGGTGTGCCAATGGGTGGGCTGATTACATCCACAAAAAAACCTGAGAAAGCTTGAAAAGAAATTTTAGACATACACACACACACACACACACACACACACACAAAAACCAAACAAACAGAGTTTAGTGCAGCTTTTTTGTAGCCAGCATATTTTTTTGGATGGGATCTGTTTGCTTGCTGTGAGCAGGGCCACTGTGGTTCCTTTAAGAGAAGGCTTACTGACTCAGCATAAGAAACAGTGACTTCCTGGTTTGTGCTGCCAGCACAAATACTGGCTACTTCAGAAGGCCGAGCACAGAAGGTGTTTGTGAGAGGAGTGCTACAGGTTAATTGATTATCAAGTAGATAATCATCAAAAGTAGTGAAGATCCTCCTGGACAGACCTCCACCATGTTGGACTGAGCACAGCCAAAAGGCAAAGCAACATTAGTCCTAGCCATGCTGCTTAGCATTTTAAGAAGGGGTCCTGGTTAGAAAAGAATTACAGATAAGTAATAAAATAAAGAGACCTCTAAATGGGTCATAGTGTTGGATAAATATACATGGCCTTGAGAGACAGAAGAAAAAGAAAATAGAAAAAATGAAACAAAATCTTTAAGGAGACAGAGTAGAGATAGTCATAGATTAAAGGAGTAAAAAATAAGCCACAAAATGATGGAATATACAGAGTTTGGATTATATATATTATTGTATTTTCTTTATATTTATTGACTGTGAATGAGCTAAGTACAGACAGACATTTCATTGTTAAGCTAAACCAACATATATATTTTAAAAGTGTCTTGACTTCAAAATTTGGGTGTAAGGCTATGTTGCTTTGGAAAAGAGGTTCTTCTTTTGTTTCCACAGAGGATGAGAACCTGTTGATTCCTGTCCGACTAATGTGGTTTGATGGAAAAAGAGCCCCTGAAGCAATGTCCCAGATAGTGCAACCTCCATGACAGCTTCAGGACTGCTGGCTGAGATGGACCTCACACAGGATACCCCATGAAACATCTGATTAACAGTGCCCCCAATCACCGGGAAGTAGTCTAGAGAACAACACCCAAATTACCTAAATAATTGTTCGAAAATGGTTGTTTAAAGGGAGATATGCTATAGAGATAAATACTTTGCATTGGTATGGATCGTGGTTTATTGACACAAATTTAAGGTCAATTTTGTTATATGTATATTTATGCTATTGATGAAGGTATGGTGTTTGTGTAGTTCTTTTAAAATGTAATGTATAGTTAAAATATAGATTAATAAATAATCATCTGTAATAGTCAACCTTGTAGTCATGTCAGTTAAGTTTTATATATATATATAGTTAGATATAGATATAGATAGATACATTTTAGTTAGATTGATATTCTTCAAACCTTTCAAAGACTAACATAATATGGCATTTAAAATGTTTTCAAAACTTAGAACATTTCATGACAATAAGACAAATCTGCTCCTGACAGCACTAATTACTTCAAGAGAATGATGGGTATTGAAGAGGCTCCTTATGGTGTTTGCCAATCATTTGGGCAAAAATTGTTCTTGCCTGTACTACTTGATATTTAGCTGTATGAACTGGATATGTAGGACACATAGAAAAGTGACTGCTGAACTTGCCTAAAGATGAGATAGTCTTTCGGAGTCCCTGCTACATAATAGAGTCTGTCAGACATTCTGCAATGCACAGAAGAAAATGACTAAGAAGCTGCCAATATGATTGGAACTGTATTTGAACCAATGGTGCCATTTACCCATGAGCCTCATGGTAAAATATAAAATAATAGAAATGGCTTCATTTAAGATATGAGAGCTAGCTGGAAATATGCTTCCTGGTTCATGCTGCCAGGAACAGTGAATCCTGGCTCTTTCAGAAGGCCAAGCACTTGAATGGGGTTTGTAAGTAGAGTCTTATTGGTCAATTGATGGTGAAGAGGACCTGCTGCATCCCTGGAGGTGGGACAGAGAGAAAGGCTCACAGAATTGGCAATAAACAGACCTCCACCATGTTAAAAGGTTGAGTGCAGTATAAGTCATTGTCCATCCATTTGGAATGGTGCTCATCCATCTGTCAGGACTGACAGTTCCATGTTCAACTGCCTCATAGTAAAATATAAAAGAACAGGAATGGGTTAATTTAAGACATAAAAGCTGTATTTTTGGCTGTGAGCCTAGCCTTTAATGGCTGAGACATCTCTCCAGCCCAACCTAAATTCCCCTTGACTAAAGAATGGATAAGGAAAATGTCGATATTTATACAATGGAGTACTACAAAACAGAAAAAATAAATTTTGCAGGAAAATGGATGGAACTAGAAAACATTATTTTGAGTGAGGTAACACAGACACATAAAGACAATTATCACATGTACTCACTCATAGGTAGTTTTTAAACATAAAGCAAAGAAAGCCAGCCTACAAACCACAATCCCAGAGAACTTAGACAACAATCCGGACACTAAAAGAGACTTACATAGATCTAATCTACATGGGAAGTAGAATGTAGAAAAAGAAAAGGTCTCCTGAGTAAATTGGGAGCATGGGAACCTTGGGGGAGGAATAAAAGGGGAGAAGAGAGGCAGGGAGGGGAGCAGAGAAAAATTTAAAGCTCAATAAATATCAATTTAAAAAAGCCAGCCAATAAGAAGCATGAGCTAATAGGCCATGCAGTGTTGTAATAATCCAGTTTCTGTGTGATTATTTTGGGTCTGAGAAGCCAGGAAACTAATAAGAAGCCTCAGATTCCATATACAGACTAATATTATGAAGTGTTTTCTTGAGTTTCAACCTTCTCAAATGAATTTTGCTTTTGTGAGTTAACATAAAATATCTAGCACAATTTAACCCTTGTCAATTTGTCACATAAACACATTAATATTAAGCCCACAACCCTACTTTTTTCGGTCTTCCCCAAGATCTCACATTAAAAAAAAAGAATAACTTTAAAACTCAGTCTTTATAATTTCAAACACATTAAAATTTCACTCTCTTTAAAATACACTATCTCTTTTAAAGGATCAACCTCTTAGCTATAGATTCCAGTAAAAAAAAAAATCAAAATTACATGAGTTTCTTACTTCAAGGGGAAAAGAATGAGTGCATAGTCATAGCTTGGACGAAGTAAAACAGCACTCCAACAGTGCAGTGTTCCATTATCTGCGTGCCACTCACGGTCTTCTCACTCCTCCAAAAGCCTCAGGTCACTTGTGGCTCATCTTTCAGCAGCACACACAGCTTGTCCTCTAGACTCTGACAAGCTCAACTCCACCACTCTTGTTGTTCTTGGTGGTCATCTTGGGGTGATGGCATCTCTAAATCTGGGGTCTTCTGCAGGAAGTAGAATGAATTTTCACCCTTAGCCTTTCTTCTCTATTTATTGTGCCAAGTCTCAACTTTCGTGAATCGCCACTTCAATCCTGGGCCTTCAATTGTCCTTAAGGCTATACTTTCATCTACATCTCTCACAGTGCCAAGCCTCAGTTCAGCACTCCATAACCCTTTCATACCTTCAAAACCACTATGGTCTGGTTAACACCTGCACTACCAAGTTTGACTGCCAGCACAAGGTACAAGTTACTCACCTCTGGAATACAACTTCTGTGTGCTAACACTCAGAAATTGCTTCCTAGCAGACTTTCACCTCAGTGATGCTAGGTATTTCTTAATCACTTCTAATTTCTTCTATCCAGTTAGCAAACATCAATTGTCCCAGCAAGACAACGTTTTTATTTCAGTGGCTCTGGTCTCTTGTAAATTGCAGCTTAGTGTTCAGTTCCAGTTAGTTAGATAACACAGATAGATCACAAAAATGTCCTGATAGAATCTTTGCTTCCCTTTGAATGGCCACATAGCTGGCCTCCTTATTTTGTACTGCTCTCCAAATTTTTTTATTATATTTATTTATTTATTTATTTATTTATTTATTTATTTATTTATTTATTTATTTATTTATTTATTTTTGGTTTTTCAAGACAGGGTTTCTCTGTAGCTTTGGATCCTGTCCTGGAACTAGCTCTTGTAGACCAGGTTGGCCTTGAACTCACAGAGATCCATCTGCCTCTGCCTCCGGAGTGCTGGGATTAAAGGCATGTGCCACTACTGCCCGGCTTCAAAATTCTTATCTATGAAGTTTCTACACAACAGCTTACTAAACTCTTAATATTCAATGGCTTTTCATTTGGTTTGAATTTTATTGAATTTTATTGAGCTCTACATTTTTTTCTGCTCCCCTCCCTGCCTTTCTCCTCCCATTCAACCCTCTCCCAAGGTTCCCATTCTCCTTATTTACTCAGGAGATCTTGTCTTTTTCTACCTTCCATGTAGATTAGAGCTATGTATATCTCACTTAGGGTCCTCATTGTTGTCTAGTTTTTCTAGGATTGTAATTTGTAGGCTTCTTTTTTTTGCTTTATTTTTAAAAACCAACTCTGAGCGAGTACATATGATAATTGTCTTTCTGGGTCTGGGTTACCTCACACAAAATGATGTTTTCTAGCTCCATGCATTTGCCAACAAAATTCAAGATGTTTTTAGCACCAGCCAATAGTGCATCAGCCACTGTCTTTGAGAAGCAAGCATTATCCATTTATCTACATTAATATCAGTTATCTATCAGATAGGTCTCTTGCCAGGTGAAAGCCCTAGCTGGGATGTGCCTGGTGGCCTTCAATGGTATTCTAGAAGCCTCCATAGTGCCAGATGATTAAGAACTATCTGGTTTTTAGGGTTTTATAATTCAAAGGATACCATGCACCCAGATTTGATTCTATTCCTTGCTTTTCCCAAACTCCAGGTCTACACCCAGCTTGTCCTTTACAATGCTAGAGTCAGAATTGAAGAGGGCCCTTACCATCTTGAAGAAGTTGGATTTATCTTTGTATTGGCAACAGTCTCACTGTAGTGGTGTCAGTGCCCACCACAAGTCTCTTTTCAAGTGCCTGGTGCAAGAAAGCAGCTGAGCTTTGTAAATCAGAAGTGAGAGGAGAGGCTGGTAAGCCTCATGAGGCTAGCATTGGGACACTTGAACCAACATTTTCCTAAAGGACATGAAATGGTACTCATTGAATATATTTCTTCTTTGGAGGAAAACAAATTAATTTGGTGCACTACCTGGAGATTAGTAGGCACAGAAGTCATAGCACTGCCTGGGAATTTCCTTTTTCTGAATGACTGAGTTAGGTAAATGCTAACTTAGCAAAAATATTGATATTGAAGTTTCTGGTTACAGAAAGTGATACTGACTTGTTTGGGGCAGAGAAGAGAAATGAGAAAAATACAAAAAGGCTCTAGGACTTCTGCTCCAACAATACTAAAAAACATTAACAATGGCTATAAAGTTCTGAATTATTTCATAATTGTTTTTTTACTTGGAAATGTATGTGTTATGAATAAGATAATAAATATTTTATTCTTTCCATTCTTTTACACTCAATAAGTTATAATCTGTGAGACAGAGCATTTTCAAAATTTTATTGAACTCCTACTATTTTCAAAGTATGTATCTGTTGCTTCAAGAATTTAAATAGGCTGGTCAGTGGTGGCACACACCTTTAATCCCAGCACTCAGGAGACAGAGACAGGTGGATCTCTGTGAGTTTGAGGCCAGTCTGTTCTACAATAGCTACTTTTAGGACAGCTAGGGCTGTTACACAGAGGCATCCTGACTCAAAGAAAAGAAATTTAAATAGAAAAAATGTATAATTTCTAATTATCACGTGTATAGACCATGGAAATCAAGTGTTACAAATAAAGATTAGTAATAGCAAAATTAAAAAAGATATAATAATGAAAAAGGCATGCATAATCAAATTGGTATATAAAAATGAATAACACTATTAAGATTACATCACACAAATATATGTGAAGTTATAGTTATAGAACATATGAGGTAACTGCGGGAGTAAAAGATAAATCTACTTCACTATCATCAGTCTGAATAGCCAAAGTCCTGCTTCTCTGCAGCTGTATTTTGGTTGTTTTAAATGGAAGAACCATCAACGCTAGGTTGTATTATAATGAATTTACTTAAAAGTATGCTACAACATTCTAGTAAATAATGTCTCTGACTACGTGAGTTCAATGGACTTAGATGTTGCAAAAATAGTAGAGTGAATGAAAACTGACATAATCACATAACCACATATCAAAACCAGAGATCATTTCCAAAAATATTTATTGGGCATTATCTCCATCTATGTGCTTAATAAACATCTCTCAAATAGGAAATCTGAATTTCCTGGGGCATAAATGGATCAGAAATCAAGTTCTCTCTTCCACAGATATGCATTGAATACAGGCAAAGAATTAGATAACATGAGTGGATACTCTCTAAATGCTGAACATAAACTATCAAGTACCCTTCAGTTGAATTCCTAAAAAATGATCCTAAAGCTAACAGTTCTTGTAGCTAGTCTTATTATGAGTTGTATAAGTTTATTGTCTTTTTTAAACTACCTCTCACTGTCAATAAAATAATGCAAAGTCATCTATGCAAATGTTTTTACATTTTTTTCAAAATTGCTTACTATCATAGGAATATTTTATTTTAATCAAATTTTAATATTTTAAGCAAATATATACACAAAATTAAAGCAGTAATTTAAATAATTTGTGAATTTCTCTTTGATTTTATCTTTTCTATTCCTCAAAACTACACTATTATTTTACAAAAGGAAATGAGAATATTTCACCAAATACTCAGACATAATATTGTGTAGATATGCATAATTTGTCTTGCATTTATTCTTTATCTGAGGTTTTTGTTTTAATTTTGAGACATACTAGTTTAGAATGGATAGAAATTTTCTCTAAATATTAGCTGCTAATGTAAATGGTAATATAATCAATATTCATTATTGTTAATAATATTCCAAATTAATAAAAAACTTCCAGACTATAAAGTTTTAAATATGCATGTTAGTAACATATTTCCTGTCTTTATTTCTTAAAGTTAAGTATTAAATTTCACTCTTTGACTTTAATTTTGGAAAAGTGGGTATGTGCAGAGAGAATCTTTGAGAATAAATAAGTTCTTATGAAAGGTATCAATGAAGTTGTAATTGCCTCAAAATTATACAACAGTCAGTACAACCAGTCATTCTACAAAAACAACTATATTTAAAGCAGATCCACACTTAACATTGCACATTTTAGTGGTAGAATCAATCCTCTACTCCAAAAATAACAGAAAAACAAACTTGTTAAAAGAATATGCCAATTTTCTTTTAATTATATTTTAGATTTTACATGTGCAACGATGCTATACTGATCTGGAGATTGGGATAATGAATAAAAGACTTAAGTGTTAGGAGATGAGTCCTCCCCACACAAACATATTGGGAATTGTTTAAAGATACATCTAAAAAATGGTACTCCAAATCAATGAAGATACCAGACTAGAAAGCAAGGCTATGGACTAGAAAGACAAGAGAGAGGGATCTTTATTCAAGACAAAAATATTCCAATGTTAAATTTCATTTTCCTAACTAATTAGTGTCAAGCTACAGGGTCAGTCCTATCATTTTTTGGTAGTCCTGAGTCAAGTTAAAAGTTTAACACTTAAGAGGGATTCAGTAGCTATTTATTGAATAAATGAAAGAATGAATGAAATGACCCTGAGCTGTGATAGTTAGATGTATGCAGAAGCACGAAACACAAGTCAACCATTATTTTATTACCTTGGTGATTCTGTTTTCTTTTAAAGACATTAATAGCTCTCATTGAGTCAATAAACAGTGTGTAAAATTATTCCTTAATTCATGCAATGTATCAAGAATCAAGTCATTCAATTATCCTTCAATGTGGCCTGAGGCTTCAATGTAGTTCCAGAAGAATAGTTAACAAAGAGCTTACAAGCAAATGTGAACAATCTGGCCAGACTTCTCTTTCAATAGAGCATCTTAAATACTGCGTACCTGTATTCAAAGGCTCAAAAAATAAAAGCATCAAGAAGAAGCACATCTGCGAAAGAACTATGTCCCTAGTATTTTATGCAAAATTCATTAGATGCACCAAATTACAGCAATTGTCAGTAACCATCATTCTCTTGGGTTCACTTATGTATTTCTATTACACTGATTTTGCCATCAAACATAAAGTCTGCAGGTAATAATTCCTTGGGTATTTATTATAATTATCTAAAGGCAATAAGAGGGCCTGGCTAACACAAGAAGGAAGACAATTTGCAGCCCATAGATTTTATAGTTGTGTGTTTACTAGTACACATTTTCCTGTTTGAATTGTAAGAATTCAAGTCATAATTAGGATGTATTACTTGTTGATTTATCAAAGCACTTCTTAATAATTTCTATGAATTTCTTTGTTTAACTCATTATGCTCACATGAAAAATCCACAGCAGTGGTATACACTCAGTTCACAATATCCTAGCGTTTTCTTGCTGTGTAACACATATAATAAAGGAGAGATAAGAATCCTGTGTTTGCTAAAATCTTCAGGTAGAATTTATTCCTCTAACAAAATGTTTAAAGACCAACAAATTAAATAATTCTCTTTGATATATTAAAATGATTTCTATATTGAAAATTACCATGTGTTCATTAACAAATTTCTGCTAGTGTTTAACCAAGTGGCAAGCGCTTAGTTACATATACAAAACAGGAAAAACAGTGAGCATATTACACTGATCAGTTTATTTTCAATGATGTTTAAAATATTTTGAATATTATGGATGTAAAAAATATGCTGAAAATATTTTGGGAAACAACTTTATAAAGAAACCACAGAATATATTATATGTTTAAAGCTATCAGATTTCAAAAGGCACATATATATTAGATTAAAAATCATTCAAATATTTTATTTAGTCATATTCTATAATCAAATAATGCCTGGCACTTCCTCCCCTATGTTCCTTCTCTAATATGACAAGGTTATATTGTTCAAATCTATGTCCTTTCTCAAAAGTAAAGATGATATATCAGAATAGATTTTTATGATGTGCTATGCTGATTGAGTATATTCATATTGTCATCCCTTCTTCAGGATTTAATAAAACTTCCTTTCTGCATTATCTAGCCACTAGCAAATTCAGAGTCACTCTGAGCAGAAATTATTCAGGTGCTGTAAAGACAGTTATGAACTTATTTGTTAGAAAATACATTTGAAATAATATATTCAATTTTATAATTGCATCAATATATATTTACTTAATTACATAAAGTAAATATATAAGCTTGTTTAATCATTATATAATTATTGCATTATTAAATGCATGGTTTATGTAAGAAATATATTTATTATAGAATAAATATGTAATTAGAATGGCTATATTAACAATCAATGGTTAACCACAAATAAACAAATGATGTACTATTTGAAGAAACTTTAAGCAAATTTCTTTATAAATGTAAAGACTGTTAATATTTAATTTTAAGAATAAATGTGTGTGTGTTTTTAAGTTAGGCCAATAAGATTTATATTTGCAACTCCTAAATTCCCCACAGTTTTTAATTTGGATAAGTTTCTGTTTTTATAACAAAGAAATAAGTTACATGCAAAAAGCTTTGGGCTAAGAGTCATGAGCATAAATTTGTTTTAATTTGATAATGCCTTATTTTCTCAACCTAGGACCCAGAGAAATGAACATAATGCATACTCACTGTTTTTCCAATCCTAAAATACTTTTGTATCTTATTCTTTTGAGGAAAGGTCACAGGAAGCAACACAACAAATGTAGCTGAGAATGAACTTCAACTTCATATTTTTCTGCCTATCTATTTCTAGTGTTAAGATTATAAACTATACAATACTTAAAATCACCAAAGGGACTAGGCTCTGGGCATACCTGTGAGTGATTATCTTGAGTTAGTAAATTGAGATGGAAAAACCTAACTTAGCTGGGGTCACAGTGCTCTAGGATGGAGTTCTGTACTAAATAAAATGGATCCCGTTAGATGAATGCTGTGGGAGCTACTTCAGCTCCTTCAGCCAATAGCTTTTAAGATACCAGCCCACTGGGGTGTGGTCTCTTTAGTTTTAAAAAAGCAACGGTAGCCGTGTGCTCTTTCTCTTGGTTCCAGCTTGCAGCTGTTAGACTTCAGTTCCTGATTGTGCAGAGGGCTATTGTCTGCAACAGTGATCTGTAAGTTTTTCCCTTTAAATAAATAACCATTTTATTAATCACAATTCCAAACTGGTGTGGGATTGTTTCATGACTTAGGACTTCATCTGGCGCCCAGCGTTTGGTTTTAATTCCCCCACCCTCCCACCCCCCCATACCCCACCCCCTGCTTGGCATGGCAAGGGGCCTCTCTCAGCTGCCTCCCCACGTGGATTTAAACTCCACGTCTCTCTGGTCTCCACAGGCCCAGACAGTCTCTGCCTGCCTGTTTGCTCTTTTCTGAGCAGTTTTTAAATCCCCCTTGCAGTGCAGCGGTTAAGCAGCAAGGGCAAGTAGTTGCCGAATGCTGCAACCACTTGGGGCAACTCTTTGTCATGTGGTGGCATACGCAGCTTCCAGGATGCTGTTCTCTACCCCTGGATTCTGGATTCTGGGTTTCTGTTCCATTTATGGAACTGATTTAATTACATGTACTTTGTTGAGCAACTCATATTTCCCAGCTTTTAACAAATATGAAGGCAGACACTGAAATGGGACCCTGTTTCTGTCATCTTTGCATTGGTTCTTCATGACTCAGCAACAGCGTCACCTGCTGGATAATAGGTAATATGGCAGTTTTCACTTCCATTGCAACTTTTACTGCTTTCTTTACCAATACAATGGATTATATCATGCGAGGTTTATATGACTATGGGGATACCTCAATTTACTGGTTACTGGGTTTCAGTTTTCGTCTCCATATTCTATCATTAAGGAAGAATATGGCACTCCTAAGAACAATACAATCTTTACAGACTAATAATGAATGGCTAGTTGAAAGGATTAAAATTATTGAAAATCATAGGTTATCTTTACAACTGGATATTAGGATAGGCAAAATTGACTCCATCTCCAAGGGTACTAGGAAGTTACCTGAAAGGGTTTATACTGTTGAATTTGACATGCAGAAGTTATCACAAACTTTGATAAGGTAACAGAGAGAATGTACCTCCAGGATGGCAATTTACACCATATCCAAGAAAAGTTCAAGGAGGACATGTTATCTTTGAAGGGAAAAATTAAAACCTTGCAATTACAGGTACAGAATGGGGACCAAAAATTTGATACCTTAGTGAAATCACTAGAAACATATGCAGGTCAGGACATTCAGGCTTTAAGAGAGACAATGATAAAAAGATTTGAAATGATTGAGGAAACTATTGGAGCTGCTGTTCAAAGTAAGAAGGCACAAGGACAGGATAAAATATCACCATGGGCTGTCAGAACTGGTTTGCCCAGAGTTTTACCATCATACCTGTAATTATATTCTGACAAAGCATCAACTTCTAAAGGCTCAAAGGGAGCCAAAGAAGGTATGTGGATGCCAATAGGAATGAATGATCTAAAAGAAATTAAGCAAGCTGTCATTAATTATGGCTTGCACTCTGCATTTGTTAAGGAAATGATAAGGACTTGGGCTTCTAATGTCAGAGCTATTCCCATGATTTCTCTCATTTAGTGTCCACAGTATTGGATGATGGACCTTCCTTGATGTTTGGAATTTATTTCAGAGAAGAATCCAAACATATGGAACAGCAAGGAAGAGCAAAAGGTTTGGAGGCTTCCCAAGATCAAATTCTTGGCATAGGAGCGTATGCTGATCCACAGGTTCAAGCTCTTTATGATGAAGAAGTATTGTCCCTATGCCGCAAAGAGGGCTTAAATGCTTGGGTTAGGATACAGGACACCAGGGAAAATGGTCGAATCATTTACCAGGGTTAGACAGGGACAGAGAGAATCCTTTACTTACTTTTTGCAAAGATTAAGGAAAAGGTAGAGTCATATACCAGGGTTAGGCCGGGACAGCTCCCTGACTTTTTGCAAAGATTAATTAAGGCTCTGAACATATGAGTAACAGACCCAGAAACTAGACGAATAATTCTTGAATGTCTGTGTTTGAAAATGCAAACTTAGAATGTAAAAAGGTAATTGGGCCTTTAAGGTCTAGATCAGCACCTATGGATGAATGGGTTCAGCATACAAAGAATGTTGAAACATTGGTTATAATGATGAATCTTGGGTAGGAGAAGCAATTTCCAAAGCAATGAAGAGACATCAAACTGCCAAATGTTTTAAGTGTGGTAAATTAGGACATCTGAAAAGGGATTGCAGGCAAGGAATTTCTAGGAATAATATCTCCTCTGGGAATAACAAAAATAGGAGGCCTCAGCCTTCAGGTATATGTAGGAGGTGTGGTAAGGGCCAACATTGGATCAATGAATGCAGGTCAACAATAGACAGACAAGACAACCCAATACCATCGGGAAACCCCTTGAGGGGCCTCTTCCAGGCCCCCAAGCCAAAAGCAGCCCAGTCATTCCCAGTTACAGTGGAAAACGTATCTCACCAAGAAAATTAAAAAATCCAACGCCTGCTGTAAAAAGCAATACAGGTCTAAATAATGAGTTAAATGTGGAAGATTAGTCAAAAAATCCAGTAGGACAGAGTAAATGTATATTTTGGCAGACTTCTATTAACGATCAAAGACCAAAGCTAAGAATCTGTATAAATGGCATCTTTATTGAAGGCTTATTAGACACAGGTGTGGATGTAAGTATTATTACTCCAGAATCTTGGCATCAGAATTGGCCTCTTTAAGAGGTAGATGTCCAGTTTCTGGGAATTGGAACCCTATCTCGTGAAAAAAAAACAAAGCAAGAGATGGGTAGAATGCATAGAGCCTGAAGGGCAAATAGGAAGACTAAGGCCATATAAAAACAATATGGCAATAAATTTATGGGGCTGTGACCTGCTACAGCAATGGAATACCCAGATTAACATTCCTGTAGTCCCAGGAACTCATAATTCTGGGAAGGATATAATGAGGTATTATGGTGAAAGGTCACCAGCCATTCAGGCTGTACAAGAACATACAGCAGCTAGCAAATATTTAGAGGTACCAACAGCCTTACCTTTAAAATGGTTAACTGAGAGGCCAATATGGGTCAAGCAGTGGCCTCTAGCTGAAGATAAATGAGCAACTAGATGCTCACCATATTGAAAGAATCAACCAGCCCTTGGAATTCTCCTGTGTTTGTTGTAAAAAAGAAATCTGGTAAATAGAGAATGGTGACAGATCTAAGAGCTGTCAACAAGGTAATTCAACCTATGGGTCTTCTACAATCTGGAATTCCTTTGCCTGATCTATTACCAAAATGATGGCCTCTTATAGTTATTGATTTGAAAGATTGTTTTTTCACTATACCTTATGAGAAAAGGATAGATAAAAATTTACCTTCACAGTGCCTACTTATAATAATTCTCAGCCTACTAGGAGATATCAATGGACTATGATCCCACAGGGGATGCTCAATAGTCCCACATTGTGCCAATATTTTGTAAGTCAGCCATTGGAATTAATTCGCAAAAAATATCTTAAGTCTATAATTTACCATTATATGGATGACATTTTGTTGTCTTATTCAAATAAAGATACTTTAGAAAGGATGTTTGAAGAAGTAAAGGAAGTCTTGCCTAAATGGGGATTACAAATTGCTCCTGAAAAGATTCAAAGAAGAGATTCTGTTAATTACCTAGGTTACAGAATAGGTTTACAGAAAATTAGAACACAAACGGCACAAATTAGGAGAGACCAGTTACGGACTCTTAACGACTTTCAAAGATTGTTAGGAGACATTTCCAGTCAACAACCAGCTGTTGGGATAATACCTGATCTAATAGTTCATTTAAACAAAACCTTAGATGGTGATAAAGACTTGAATAGTCCCAGAGAATTAACAGCTAAAGCAGAAAAGGAATTGACGATGATTGAGGAAAAATTACAGGAGGTACATGTAGATAGGGTAAACACAAATCTTAGTTTTATCTTAGACATATTTCTTTCCAGAATTTCTCCTACAGGGATTTTAATGCAGAGGGAAGATATTATTTTAGAATGGATATTTATACCACATAAACCAAGTTGAAAATTAAAAACTTATGTGGAAAAAAGTCTCTGAATTAATTATAAAAGGTAAACTGAGACTTCATCAACTAGCAGGTATAGACCCAGCAGAAATTACAGTGCCTTTTACTACTGATGAAATAAAAAAAGTTATGGGAAGACAATGAGCCATGGCAAAAAGCTTGTACTAATTTTTCGGGAGAAACTAATAGCAACGATCCCAAAAGTGATAGATTTAACCTCATAAAAAGAACTTCTTGGATTCTTCCTCAAATTGTACATGATGCACCAATAACCGGGGCCTGTACATTTTATACTGATGCTAATAAATCAGGGAAAGCCGGTTACAAATCAGAAGAATTGAGTAAGGTGGAACAAAGCCCTTACAATTCTGTCTAGAAGGCAGAATTATATGCCATTCTTATGGTGCTAAGGGATTTTAAAGAACCTCTTAATATAGTTACAGATTCACAATATGCAGAGTTATCTTGCATATTGAAACCAATGAATTTATACCAGATGACACAGAATTGACTTCATTGTTTATCCAGGTGCAAGACATAATCAGGAATAGTCTTTGTCCTATGTACATAACACACATCTGATCCCATACGGGTCTGCCTGGTCCTCTAGCACAAGGTAATGCTGAAATTGATCAATTATTGATTGGAAACTTGTTGCAGGCCTCAGAATTTCATAAAAAACATCACATCAATAGCAAAGGTTTAAAGGAAGAGTTTTCTGTTACATGGCAACAAGCTAAGGAGATTATAAGAGATACCCTACTTGTTCTTTCTATAATCAAACACGGTTGCCTGCAGGAAGTAACCTGAAGGGTACTTAAAGGAATGAAATCTGGCAGATGGAAGTGTTCCACTTTAAGGAATTTGGTAAATTAAATGTATACCACACCATAGACACATATTTAGGTTTCCAATGGGCAACTGCCATGAGATCAGAAAAGGCTGATTAGGTAATCACACACTTATTGGAAGTTATGGCCCTCATGGGTATACCTGCACAAATAAAGACAGACAATGTTCCAGCATATGTATCTAAGAAACTGTAATGCTTTCTTCCTTATTATAATATAAAGCACATTACAGGTATACCAAATAATCCTACAGGTCAGGCAGTTATAGAAAGGTCAACTCGTACAATAAAGGATATCCTGAACAAATAGAAAGGGTCAGAAAATACTCCCAGAAATTGATTACATAATGCTTTGTTAAACTTGAATTTTCTTAACGCTAATGAGAAAGGAACAACAGCATCAGAGAGGCATTGATAATGGAAAAAACTTCTGAATTGAATCAACCAGTATATTTCAAGGATGTCCTGACCTCACAATGGAAACCAGGAGACTTAATACTTTGGGGAAGGGGTTTTGCCCTTGTTTCCACAGGAGATGAAAAATTATGGATGCCATCAAAATTAATAAAGATTTGCTTTGAAAAGGAGAAACCTATTGAAACAGAGAAATGAGAGCTCGTCCACACTGGTGATGATCATACAGGGGATAAGAAAAGCATTTAGGATGGAGCAGGGTCCTGTTCTTGTCTTTGCAGGAAAATACTTATCTTTAAAAATTCAAGAAACCCCTGATGTTTGAATGATGACAGGTAAAAAAATAACTCTCCAGTAAGGATCATCAAAAAAAATCAAATATGGTTCGTAAGTACAAATGATACAATGTATACATTTATATATATGCATATGTTTGTATATGTTTATGAATATATAGAGCTGGTTTTAGAGTTGGACAACAGCTCTCTCCTTCTTTAAATCTAAGCATGTTGTTAAAAGAAAAAAACCCAGAATTTCTATCTCATGTCAAGAGCCGTTTGATATGGGACAGAAAGAAAAAAGTATTTAAAAAATATCTTTGCTTTCTTCATATCTATTTTTGTCTTTATCATACCTTTCATTGAATATATAAGCCTGTATATGTCTATATAAGTAATGCTTAAGTTTTCCACAATGAACAATGAATTTTCCTCCAGTAATTTTGAAGTTTCCAGGAAGAAGATGGGACCCCATAACAACAACTCCACCTGGTTGATATGACATCATGACACTGATAGCGCTACTACAAGACCTCTTTTGGGTACCAGCTGCACAAGATGGATCCAACTTGGTTAGCTGAAACGGTGCACATCATTTACAACGATTTGGCCAGACTTCCCGAAATACTGAGAGACTATTTGCAATCTTACCAGTGGTGTAGGAGGGTCCTTCTGTATTTGCGATGCTTTTATTGGTTAATAAAGAAACTGCCTTGGCCTTTTGATAGGGCAGGACTTAGATACACAGGGAAAGAGAACAGGATACTGGGAAGGGGACAGCGTTAGAGAGAGCCGCCACCATGAAGCTCCCAGGTCACACACGCTGAATTTTTCCCAGTAAGCCACGACTCGTGGTGACACACAGATTATTAGAAATGGGTTAAACAAATATGTGAGAGTTAGCCAATAAAAGGCTAGAGCTAATGGGCCAGGCAGTATTTCAATGAATACAGTTTCTGTGTAATTATTTTGGGTATAAGCTAGCCAGGCACTGGGCAGCGGGAGCCAGGTGGCCGCCAGGATGAAAAGCAGGCCCCCACACCTCATTACTACAGATTGGCACCTCACATGGACTAAATCCACTTAAAAACCTGAGATGGCTTAAAAAGGAGAGAGAGTTTAGCACAGCTTTTTGCTGTTTGCATGTTGCAGAGAGATTTCCTGACTCGGCAATAGAAAATAGCAGAAAAAAGGTGTGCTGTTTTAAAAGCGCAGCTTCCTGGGCCCTGCTGCTGGTGCAAACTCTGGCTATGGAGCATTTGTGGGACCGGATGTTTGTGTGCCCGCTAGGGATCGGGAAGAAAGTAGCTGAGACCATGCCATGGCTCAACTCTTCCTGCCTGGGCAGACGGTGGGATCAGGCTTAGTCAGGCAGGAGAGCATGGTGGATTTCTGCAGCCAGTAAGTCTGTGCATGGCTCAGGGGCACAAGTGACTTTGCCATGTTGGACTGGGTGGAACAAGCAGGCAGTACCTGTATTTGACCTGAGATTGTTACAGCTTAGATTCTTAAGAGCTTAGCATTTTATTTTTTTATTTTTTTTGTTGTGTTTTTAAATGTTATTTTATTTTATTTTATTTTATTTTGTTTACATTGTTTTGTTTTATTTTTTCCATTCAAAAACATAATTAAAGAAATAAAATTTTTACATTTCTTCCCCTTCTCCAGGTCCCCTCCCGCTACCACCTAACCCCTCCTCCCTCCCCCTTCTTCCTTGAAAGAGGGCATGGTGCCCTGCCCTGTTGGAAGTCCAAGGCCCACCCCCTCCCTCTCAGCCTAGGAAGGAGTGCATCCAAAAAGACTCGGTTCCCAAAAAGATAATACATGCAGAAGAGATAGGTCCTGGTGTCATTGTTGATGGGTTCTCTGTCCGCCAACTTTCGCCGCCACATTCAGAGAGTCTGGTTTGATCATATGCTCATTCAGTCCCAGTCCAGCTGGATTGGTGCGCTCCCATTAGTTCAGGCACACTGTCTCAGTAGGTGGACCAGCCCCTCACGGTCCTAACTTCCTTACTCATCTTCTCCCACCTTCTGCTCTTCAACTGCACCTTGGGGGCTCAATCCA
>PVIU01008044.1:0-25690 GCA_004026605.1 Ondatra zibethicus
ACCTATATACTGAAGTATTTCTGTGAACTAGAAACTAGCAAAGTGAAGAGATGCTCTTGATTGATGCACTTAGTTCTGTAAGCAGCAAAGTTTTAGAGCAAGAAATGATACAGCCTGGAACAGTGTTCTGGGATGCCTTGTCTTGATGTGCTCTAGAAGGGTCAAAGGAACCTGGACCAATCTGGAAAACAGGGACTACCTCTTTAAGAGGGGTGGTGATTGGGACCAATGAGGGAAGAAGGAGAGGAAGACCAGAAGGGAGAAGAGAAGCATGACTCAGAGCCCCAGTGTGTACTCTCACCTCTGGGGACCCTCCCACCCCCTTAATGAGATCTGTTTACCTGTGATGGTTTGAATAAGAATGGCTCTCATAGTCTCATATGTTTGAATTCTTTTTTGTTGTTGTTGTTGTTTTGAGACAGGGTTTCTCTATAGCTTTAGAGCCTGTTCTGGAACTCACTCGGTAGACCAGGCTAGCCTTGAACTCAGAGATCCACCTGTCTCTGCCTCCCTAGTGCTGAGATTAAAGACAAGTGCCACCATCACTGGGCATATGTTTGAATTCTTTTTTTTCTTTCAAGATAGGGTTTCTCTGTGTATCTTTGGTTGTCTTAGAACTCACTCTGTAGACCAAGCTGGCCTCAAACTCACAGATATCTGTCTGCCTCTGCCTGCTGAGTGCTGGGATTAAAGGCATCTGCCACAATACCTATTTATGTTTGAATTCTTACCAGACAGTGGCACTATTTGAAAGGATTGGAAGGATTAGGAGGTGTGACCTTGTTGGAGGAAGTATATCACTGGGAGTAGGCTTCGCAGTTTCAAAAACCCATGCCAGGCCCAGTCTCCCTCTCTCCCTCCCCCCTTCTCTCTGCTTGTGGGTCATGAGGTAGCTCTCAGCTGCTTCTCCAGCACACCTCCTGCCAGCTGCTATGCTCCCTGCCTTGATGATAATGGTCTAAGCCTCTGAAACTGTAAGTGAGGCTCCCATTAAATGCCTTTTTTTTATAAGAATTGCCTGAACCCCACAGGAGCAGGACTGAGCCAGCAACCTAAGGCCAGAGCAGGCCTGAGGCAGTGAACTCCACAAGAGCAGGACTGAGCCAGTGACCTGGACTGGAGTGGGCCTGGGATGGTGAACTGCACAGGAATGGGAGCAGATCCAGACCAGAGACATTTGCGGAAGCAGGACTGGGCCAGTGACCTAGGCTGGAACAGGCCTGAGGCAGCAAGCTCCATAGGAGCAGGTACAGGGAAGCAACTGCTGAGCAAGTGGGCCAGAGCCAGAGATGACTGAAGTCTGGGTGTGAATCTGGGACCTTCGAGGAAGTAGACCTGAGCCAGGACCCCTGCGGATCTGGGCATGAGTCTGGGATCTCTGAGGAAGTAGGCCTGAGCCAGGTCCTCTGTGGGTCTGGCCACACCCAAGTCTGGGACCTTTGAGAAAGAAGATCAGAGCCAGAGATCTTTGTAGGACCAACCCCAAGCCAAGGACCTCCACAGGAGCAGATCCAGACCAGGGACATTTACAGAAACAGGTCTGAGCCAGCAACCTAGACCAGAGAAGGCCTGAGACAGCAAACTCCATGGCAGTAGAGCAAACCCCATGAGTGCTGAGCAACCTCCAGGGACACAGAGTGACCAATGGAATAACTAGAACTGTGGCACTGACTGTACTACAAGTAACAACCATCTGAGCCTTGGATCCATTGGCACCTAAAAGATGAATCGCCAAAGTCACAGACAGCCCCAACCACACCAATTAGAGGAAAAGATGAGTAGACAAGGTAAGGACACATGCAACACCACAAAGAGTGATACAACACCAGTAAAATCTAGAAACCCTACTACAGCAAGACTTAAACAACCAAATATAGATGAAGCAGAAGAAAATGACCTAAAAAATAACTTCAGGAGAATGTTTAAACTCTTAAAGAGGAAATGAGACATTCCCTCAAAGAAAGAGAGGAAAAGACAAACAAAAAATTGGAAGACATCAGCAAATCCTTTAATGAAAACCAAGAAAAAGCAATCAAACAAGACTTGAAAACTGAAATAGAGAAAATAAAGAAAACGCAAGCTGAGGGAATTATAGAAACAGAAATCACATGAAAATGATCAGGAACCACAAATGTAAACATAAACAGCAAAATACAAGATATGGAAGAGAAAAATCTCAAGCACTGAAGATGCAATAGAGGAATAGACTCATCAGTCAAAGAAGACATTAAATCTAATAAAAGCTTGACACAAAATATCCAGGAAATATGGGACACCATGAAAAGACCAAACCTAAGAATAATAGGTACAGAAGAAGGAGAAGTTCAACTCAAAAGCACAGAAAATATATTTAACAAAATCATAGAAGAAAACTTTCCCAACCTAAAGAAAGATATGCCTTTGAAGATATAAGAAGCATACAGAACATCAAATAGACTGGATCAAAAAAAAATCCCCTTGCCACATAATAATCAAAACACTAAACATACAGAATAAATAAAGAATAGTAAGAGCTGCAAAGGAAAAAGGTCAAGTAACATATAAAGGCAGACCTATCAGAATTACACCTGACATCTCATTGGAGACAATGAAAGCCAGAAGGTCATGGTCAAGTGTTGTGCAGATATTAAGAGACCACAGATGCCAGCCCAGACTACTATACCCAGAAAAACTTTCAATCACCATAAAGGACAAAACAAGATATTCCATGACAAAACCAGATTTAACCAATATCTAGTCACAAACCCAGCCCTACGCAAAGTACTAGAAGAAAAACTCCAACCCGAGGAAATTGGCTATATCAACAAAAACACAGACAATTGATGATCTCACAGCAGCAAATCCCAAAAATGGGGAAAACACACAAATTAACATCACCAGCAATGAAAACTAAATTAACAGGAGATAGCAATCACTGGTCATTAATATCTCTTAATATAAATAGACTAACCCACCTATAAAAAGACACAGGCTAACAGATTGGATATGAAAACAGAATCCATCCTTCTGCTGCCTACAAGAAACATACATCGCTTCAGAGTAAAGGATTGGGGGGGAAAAACTTCCAATCAAATGAACCTAAGAAACAAGCTGGTGTAGCTATCATAATATCTAACAAAATAGATTTCAAACTAAAATTAATCAAAAGAGACAAAGAAGGATATTTCATATTAGTCACAGGAAAAATCCATCAAGAGGAAATCTCAATACTGAACATCTATGCCCTAAATACAAGGGCACCCTCATATGTAAAAGAAACACTTCTAAAGCTTAAATCACACATTAAACCCCACACACTAATAGTGGGAGACTTCTATACTCCACTCTCACCACTGAACAGGTCAGTCAGACAAAAAATTAACAGAGAAATAAGGGAACTAACAGATGTTATGATTCAAATGGACTTAACAGACATCTATAGAATATTCCATCCAAACATAAAAGAACATACTTTCTTCTCAGCACCTCATGGAACCTTCTCAAAAACTGACCACATACTCAATAACAAAACAAATCTCAACACATACAAAAAAAATTGCAGTAACCCCATGTATCTTATCAGATCACCATGGCTTAAAACTAGAAGTCAGCAGCAATACTAATTCCAGAAAACCCACAAACACATGGAAATTAAACAAATCTCACCTGAATCATCAATGGGTCAAGAAAGAAATAAAGAGAGAAATTAAAGACTTCCTAAAATTCAGTGAAAATGACCACACAAGATACTCAAATTTATGGGACACAATGAAATCAGTGTTAAGAGGGAAGTTCATAGCACTAAACGCCTACATAAAGAGCTGGAAAAATCCCACACTAGTGAATTAACAGAACATTTGAAAACTTAAAACAAAAAGAAGCAAACTCACCCAAGAGAACTAGACAGCAGGAAAAATCAAAGACATGGAGGAAATCCAGAGAATCATCAGGTCATATTTCGAAAACCTGTACTCCACAAAATTGGAAAACTTAAAGGAAATGGACAACTTTCTGGATAAATATCACTTACCAAAATTAAATGAAGACCAGATAAGCAAATTAAACAGACCTATAAATGCCAAAGAAATAGAAACAGTCATCAAAAGTCTCCCAACCAAAAAAAAAAAAACTTAGGGCCACATGGTTTCAGCACAGAATTCTACAAGATTTTCAAAGAATAACTAATACCAATACTCCTCAAATTGTTCCACACAATAGAAACAAGGAACATTTCCAAACTCTTTTTATGAGGCTACAATTACCCTGACACCCAAACCACAGAAAGACATTACTAAGAAAGAGAATTACAGACGAATCTCACTCATGAACATTGATGCAAAAATACTAAATAAAATACTGGCAAATCAAATCCAAGAACACATCAGAATCATCATCCACCATGATCAAGTTGGCTTCATTCCAGAGATGCAGGGATGGTTCAACATACGAAAATCTGTCAACGCAATTCATCATATAAACAAACTGAAAAATAAAAATCACATGATCATCTCATTAGATGCTGAAAAAGCTTTCAACAAAATATAATATCCCTTCATGACAAAGTCTTGGAGAGAGCAGGGATACAAGGAACATACCTAAACATAATAAAGGCAATATACAACAAGCCAACAGCCAACATCAAATTAAATGGAGATAAACTCACAGTGATCCCACTGAAATTAGGAACAAGACAAGGTTGTCCACTCTCTCTGTATCTATTCAATACAGTTCTTGAGGTCCTAGCTAGAGCAATAAGACACTAAAAGGAGATCAAGCGTATACAAATCGGAAAAGAAGTCAAACTCTCACTATTTGCTGATAATATGATAGTTTATATAAGCGATCCCAAAAATTCTACCAAGGAATGTCTACAACTCATAAACACCTTCAGTAATGTAGCAGGATACAAGATTAACTCAAAAAAAATCAGTAGCCCTCCTATACAGAGATGATAAATGGGCTGGGAAAGAAATCAGAGAAACATCTCCCTTCACAATAGCCACAAATAGCATAAAATATCTTGGAGTAACTCTAACCAAACAAGTAAAAGACTTGTATGACAAGAACTTTAAATCTTTGAAGAAAGAAACTGAAGAAGACACCACCAGAAAGTGGAAAGATCTCCCATGTTCTTGGATACGTAGAATTAATATAGTAAAAATGGCAATCTTACCAAAACCAATCTACATATTCAATGTAATGCCCAGCAAAATCCCAGCAAAATTCTTCACAGACCTTGATAGAATGGTACTCAACTTCATATGGAAAAGCAAAAAACCCAGGGTAGCTAAAACAATCCTGTACGATAAAAGAATTTCTAGATCATCACAATCCCTGACTTCAAACTCTACTACAGAGCTCTGCTGTAGGAAATCCTACAGCCAGTAGCTTTTAAGTTACCGGCCCACTTGGGTGTGGCCTCTTATACTATTTATGCCAATGTAAAGCACACATCCAGCCTCTTTTCTGGTTGCTGGATTCAATTGCTGTTCTTCGTTCCAGCAGAGGATGTTGATTTGTGAGTCTACCCTAAATAAATAACCCTCTATTATTCTCAATTCTGAGCTAGTGTGGGGTTTCTTTTAAGTGTCCTTCTTCAGAGCTACAGTACTGAAAACAGCCTGGTATTGCCATGAAAACAGACAGGAGTACCAACGGAACCAAATCAAAGACTCAGATATTAATCCACACACTTTCAAACACCTGATTTTTGACAAAGAAGTAAAAAATATCAAATGGAAAAAAGAAAGCATATTTAACAAATGGTGCTGGCATAACTAGATGTCAATATGTAGAAGAATAAAAATAGATCCATATCTATCACCATGCACAAAACTCAAGTCCAAATGGATCAAAGACCTCAACATAAACCCAGCCACACTGAACCTCATAGAAGAAAAAGTGGGAAGTACGCTTGAACGCATTGGCACAGGAGATCACTTCCCAAATGTAACCCCAGTAGCATAGACACTGAGAGAAACAATTATTAAATGAGACCTCCTGAAACTGAAAAGCTTATGTAAAGCAAAGGACATGGTCACAAGACAAAATGGCAGCCTACAGAATGGGAAAAGATCTCCACTAACCCCACAACAGACGGAGGGCTGATCTCCAAAATATACAAAGAACTCAAGAAATTGGTCATTAAAAGAACACATAATCCAATAAAAAAATGGAGTATAGACCTAAGCAGAGAACTCTCAATGGAGGAATCTAAAATGGCTGAAAGACACTTAAGGAAATGTTCAGTATCCTTAGTCATCAGAGAAATGCAAATCAAAACAACTCTGAGATTCCATCTTACACCTTTAAGAATGGCCAAGATCAAAAACAATGATGACAACTCTTGCTGGAGAGGTTATGGGGTAAAGGGAACACTCCTGCATTGCTGGTGGGAGTGTAAGCTGGTACAGCCCCTTCGGATATCAGTGTGGTGATTTCTCAGAAAATTACAAAACAACCTATCTCAAGACCCAGCAGTATCACTTTTGGGTATATTTTCAAAGGATACTCAATCGTGCCACAAGGGCATATGCTCAACTGTGTTCACAGCAGCATTGTTTGTCATAGCCAGAACCTGGACACAACCTAAATGCCCCTTGACCGAAGAATGAATAAGGAAAATGTGGTACATTTGCCCAACGGAGTACTACACAGCAGAAAAATAACGACATCTTTAAATTTGCAGGGAAATGGATGGAGCTAGAAAACATCATTTTGAGTGAGGTAACCCAGACCCAGAAAGACAATTATCATATGTAGTCACTCATAAGTGGGTTTTAAAAAAGAAAACCAGCCCACAAATCACAATCCCCGAGAACCTAGACAATGAGAACTCTGACACATATACATGGAGCTAATCTACATGGGAAGTAGAAAAAAGACAAGATCTCCTGAGTAAATTGGGAGCATGGGGACCTTGGGAGAGGGTTGAAGGGGAGGGGAGATGTAGGGAGGGGAGCAGAGAAAAATGTAGAGCTCAATAAAAATCAATTTTACATATATCTATACACACACACACACACACACACACACACACACAAATTACAAACAGATTGCAGGATTCCTCCAAGATGACTACTGGGTGGCATTAGATCCCCAAAACTTTAAACAAAAAAGCCACATCTTTTTATGCCAGGAAGCCTGGCTACAATACCCTCTGAGGGATAATGAGAAATGAACCCTCCTTCAAGGGGTCTAAATTATAATACCATCTTTCAACTGCAAAGGATGCCTTACATGAATCCTCCCTCTGGTATTACCGTAAGTTGGGAAATGCCAGTTAGATCCTGTTGCCTAGCTATTGCCTAGCTGTTGTCTAGCTATTGCCTAGCTGTTGTCTAGCTGTTGCCTAGCTGTTGCCTAGCTGTTGGCTAGCTGTTGCCTAGCTGTTGCCTAGCGGTTGTCTAGCTGTTGCCTAGCGGTTGTCTAGCGGTTGCCTAGCTGCTGCCAAGCGGTTGTCTAGCTGTTGCCTAGCTGTTGCCTACCTGTTGCCTAGCTGTTGCCTGGCTGTTGCCTGGCTGTTGTCTGGCTGTTGTCTAGCTGTCGTCTACCTGTTGTCTGGAAGATTAAGTTTTTTGAAATAGTGACTCTTCCCTTATCACAATCCCACTTTTCCCTCTGATTATCTCTCTCGTACTCTGGATGCTCCCAGGTCTCTATATCCCATCTTAGCTCCTCTAGGGTTCTGTTTTCCATACCTTGAGAGCCCGTTGTAGGCCTGTTTTTATGACTAGTTTTGTTACAACTTGACACAAGCTAGAGTTATCAAAGTAGAGGGAGCCTCAATTAAGAAAATGCCTCCATAAATTGGGCGGCAGTGGCACACGTCTTTAATCCCAGCACTCGGGAGGCAGAGGCAGGAGGATCTCTGTGAGTTTGAGGTCAGCCTGTCTAGAGCTAGTTCCAGGGCAGGCTCCAAAGTTCCAGAGAAACCCTGTCTTGAAAAACAAAAACAGAAAGAAAAAGGACTGGGCTATAGGCAAGCATTTAGGACATTTTCTTAATTAGTGATTGATGGAAAAAAGCCTAGCCCTGATAGGCAGTTCCATCCCTGGGCTGGTGCTAAATAAGCCATGAGAAGTAAGCCATGATGAGCAAGTCAGTGAGTAGCACCCCTCCATGGCCTCTGTATCAGCTCCTACCTCCAGGTTCCTTCTCTGTTTCAGTTCCTGTCCTAACTTCTTTTAATGATGGACTATGAATGTTAAAGCATAGACCAAATAAACCCTTTCCTCCCCAACTTACTTTTGGCTATGATGCTTCATCATGGCAATAATAATCCAAACTAAGATAGGGCCCAACCAGAATCTTCTAACCTCCCTCCTAATGTAATAGGATACTCCCTCTGCATGGGAGGAACAAACCTCCCATACAACTCAGTCTCTTTTTCAGTTTTCTCAGGTTGCCTGCCTTCATTTGCAGATGCACACAAATTGATTGTGGATACAGGTTTTTAAACAGTCACTCATCCCAAAACTAGGCAGGGAGGATCTCGGGTTAGACAGTGGCAAAATGTCTACTTCTGTCTGCTTCATCCAGCTCAATCATAGGTACAGACATCATAGCCTTAGAAAGTTTGAAGAAAGGGTGACCTGTTAAGGTTAAGCATTCTGTGTCTTACAGCACTTTAGAGGGGAAGAAAATGTTTTCTGTCTCTTGTCAGTCCCCATTTCCAATCATGGCCCAGCAGATAAGAGTCCCTGG
This sequence comes from Ondatra zibethicus, assembly GCA_004026605.1. Lineage (NCBI taxonomy): Eukaryota > Metazoa > Chordata > Mammalia > Rodentia > Cricetidae > Ondatra > Ondatra zibethicus. The sequence continues at coordinate 8,686 of PVIU01008044.1, forward strand.
GACCACTCTAGGCAGGTTGTAAGAGAGGATGGTATTTTGTGCCCAGCTAGTTGGTACTGAACTTGAAAGCAAGTTCCCTGCACAGTGTAAGCCACTGAGCTCAGTTGCATAGAGAAGCGAGTGTCTTTTGGCTATGGATACAATGGTGAATTGTCATGTGCTTTTTAATCTATTGGAAATGGAATATGTTTGTCACTTAAAGCCCCTGTCCTGGGTCAGGCTAACCCTCTGATTCTAACAAAAACAAAACAAAACAAAAAGAGGACAACCAAACAGCACAAGAATAAAGTCATAGTGCCCTTAATGACAGTTAAAGGGTAAATTACTTCCAACAGAAGCTACTCTTGTTCATCTCAAGACACAAAGATGTTCATAGTAAAAGCAGATAATGAGATACTCACCCACAGAGGAAGCAGGGAGGACTTTCTACATGGCCATCTCTCAACCAGTGACTCTAGTAGGATAGTTTTAAGAGAGGTTTCTTTTCTAATTTATGGAGGAGGTTGCAAATGTAGATTTGAGGATTTTTGTTGTTTCTGGTGCTTCTTTGTGCCGTTTGCACTCATTAGAAACCGAGAGCATGGCAAAGATGAACCAGCCTCTGCTGTACAAACTATGGAATAAAGGATAGAAAGATCTGGGACATCAGTCCTGGGAATAAATTATAAAAAGCCATAGGGTAAAGAGGAGACAAACAGCTGAGCACAGTGGTGCACACCTTTAGTCCTAACATTTGGGAGACAGAGTCAGGAAGAGCTCTATGAGTCTGAGGCCAGCCTGATCTACACAGTAAATTCCAGGCTAGTCAAGGCCATATAGAGAAAAGCAAGCCTAATAGTCACTCTAAGCCTTTCTCTGGTCTCAGGGAAAAAGCATACACACAGAACCCTAGGAGGGGATATAAGGTGTAGTAGTTTGAGAATGTCCCTCATAGTCTTGGGTATTTGAACACTTGGTTCACAGATGGTGGTGCTGCTTGAAGGGTCTAACCCCCAAACAAAGTTATTGCAAATAGTTTTGGTGTAGTTAAGGAGTACCCCAGGGTTAATGAGGTTTTCATATGTCAGGTCTTTCCTTTTGAGAAACCTGCTGAATGACCCCAGCTAGCATCCCATGTCACTCATCTAACCAGATTCCAAATCCTGTCAGTTTTTCATACAAAGAACCTTTGAGGGAAGTGCTGTGGGACAATGCTCTTCTACACTGTAAAGGTTTGTCACTCATATTGGTTTAATAAAATGCTAATTGGCTAGTAGCCAGGCAGGAAGATAGGTGGGGCAACCAGACTAGGAGAATTGTGGGAAGAGGAAAGGCAGAGATGCAGTCATCAGCCAGATGTGGAGGAAGCAAGATGAGAATGCCTCACTGAGAAAAGGTACCAAGCCATGTTGCTAAACATAGTAAGAATTATGGATTAATATAAGTTGTAAGAGATAGTTAATAATAAGTCTGAGCTAATAGGCCAAACAGTTTATTATTATAAGCCTCTGTGTGTTTCTTTGGGACTGAATAACTGTGGGACCAGGTTGGACAGAAACTTCCATCGACAAATGACACCCAAATGTTTGGCAAGAATTTCCACATAAAGCATGAGAAAGCTTTAAAAAAAAAAAAAGGATTCTAGACATACAAGAACAGAATCAAGCACAGCTTCTTGGTAACCATCTTTACTTTGTTTGCTGGCGGCAAGCAGAGGAATGGCTCCTATAAGAGAGGCTTCCTGACTCAGCATTAGCGGCAAAAACCGTGCAGCTCTTTTAAAAGGTTTTGACACCAAACACTGAAATGGTGTTTATGAGCAGCCAGCATCAGGCTTCTTGGTGTTGACATGGACCTAGAAACTCTACAGAGTTGTGGCAATAAACATGGCTCTCACTAGTATCTCCACTACAAAATCAGACTCTCAGAAAGCTAAGAAATGGGGCAGAGTCAGCTGCCAAAGCCACAGCTTTAATCCTAGCCATGGTGTTTAGCAGATTAAAGGCTCATGTGGTCAGAAAAAGATAGGGATATACAGTAAAGACAGATTTAGACCAAAAAAAAAAACCTCTAAACTGTTAAAAAAAAAGTGTGTTTAAAAATATACATGGCATGGGAAAGAAAAGAAAAAGGATAGAGAAAGTCTTTAGAGGAAAAAAAAAACAGAGTAATCAGGTGTGGTGGCACATGCCTTTAATACCAGTACCTGGGAGGCTGAGGCAGAGGCAGATGGATCTCTATGAGTTCGAGGCCAGCCTGGTCTACAGAATGAGTTCCTGGACAGCCAAAGTCCACTGAGAAACCCTGTCTCAAAAAACAAAAATTAAAAAAATAAAAACAAAGGAAATAGAGTTTTTAAAAAGCCACATAAATATAGAAAATACACAGAAAATCTTGATACTCTATATTATTGTCCTTGAATTGTTTGACTATTGAGGAAGGAGCAATAGCTGCTAAAAGACATTTGATTATAAATGCTGCTGTATTATCCAACCTATATATTTTGAAAATGCCTTGACTTCAAAATTTAAGTCAAAAGATATGTTACTTTGGAGGAGACGTCTTGCTTTTGTTTCCACAGGATATGAGAGGCTGTGGATTCATTCTGGGTTAAGAAAAATAAGGTTTGATCAAGGAAGACCTCCTGAAAAATCTCCAGTAGGAGCAGATGGCCCTGATGATCCAAGGTTTTACAGTACATTATCCAACCCTACAGCCTTCAAAGTGGCTGTCACAATTTCTGGAACAACCTAGTGGGCCAACTCACCTCTCACAATGAGAGCCTAGATTGGCTAGATTGAACAAAACCCAATAGATCTGTAAGCCTTCTAGGACTAACCTCACCTTGTAGGCTGGGAGTCTTTTTGACACACTCAGACTTTTGTTTGCCTTGGGGTAATTCCCACTACCCTTACACTCCAATGGGATATTCCCAGGTTGTGAGCCTATCACTTTTACCCTAACTAAATTCAGGCCATTGTTTTCTAGAAGACAATGGACCAGAGAAGTGACATGCCAAGGGTCCCAACAGCTGTAGTCTCTCCTCATAAAAGAATCAATTCCAGTCTAGGGATTGCAGGGAACATAGAATGAGCAACTTCAGAAAAGAGAGAGAAATTCATTAGAAAAGGCCTCCGTGTCTGGAGTAGAACATAAAACAAGGTTAGCAGTTTTGTTTATTATTTTTGGTTGTTTGTTTTTGTTTTTTAAGGAGGAAGGAGAGAGCTAAAATGTTTTAGTGGAATAAAATTCAGGGTTAGAAGACTGAATAAGGAACACAGAATTTTCCAAGAACATGCCTCTACCCCCACTTGGGATAGAGCTTGCACCCCGGCTCAACAAGGCCTGCTAGCTGTCTTAATTCAAAAAGGATCTGAGTTGCCCTGAATGTGGAGGCAAGGACTAACAGCTTCTTTTGCCGTTAGTTTACCACTGAAAATAGCATCTCGTAATATGTAATATGGCATGCTGTGTTCTAACTGCCCATGTTCCCCAGATGAGTGAGGAGATTAAGTTCCCAGTCATCAAACTCACAGGCTACACTTGCCCTGAATACCCATCCTGTATCCATGAGCTATGTCTGGCAAGTCTACAAAACAAACCCCAGGGGAATTATATTTCCCTCTTAGCTTGTAAGTTAGTGGGTGGCATCTGACTCTTCCCCCAGTGAGATGGGATCCTGACTTAGCCCAGATGTGGCCTCCAGGGCCCACTACTATCAAAGAACATGTCTGGACATGGGAGGTGGCGTTTGCTGCTGAGGGAGAATGGCTGATGACACAGTCGCTGACCTCCGGTGTGAAATTCGTGAGCATTTCCCTCTACACTACAGGGATCTGCTGTGTGGTTCAGCCGGTTGCACGATGCCATTCATCTCGCTGAAGAAGAAACATTAATTATGATATCTGGGGAGCTCCCTTCATTAGCCTTGTCTCTTAATGTTTCCCATGAGGTGGTGACAGAAGACACAGTGGCTGACCTCCGAACTTGAGTTGGCTGGGGGGGGGGGGTCTTAAGGTTTCTTAATCACATCAGTGTCCTTTTCCATGCCGCATACCTTACATGGACAAAGGCAACAGAGACATCATCAGCCTTGTTGCCTGCAAAGGTTTCCCCTGGTTCTATTGCCTGATCTCCTTCTCCAATAACGGTTCATCCCCAGCTGATCGTCAATCATCGTCTCAATAAGAGTTATAGTTACTCTTATGGTTTTGCTCTTTATGTCACTGAAGTGACCCTAATCGCTTAACACAACATCATCAAACAACTGGCTGTCCCGCACCCCAGATCTACACAGGCAACTAAACTCTATCAAAGTTCTCTGGATTGTCCCTTAAGGGGTCTCCTTTTTCTGGTCAACACCCTAAAACACTGGCCTCTCATCAGTAAGTAGCCAGTCATTGCCCCATCCCTGACTACAGTTTGTGTTGATCTCTGAGCGGGGAATGAAGGGATAGTGGGCTGATCTAGAAAACAGACTTGCCCCTTTAAGAGGGGCTTCTCCTTGCTCTTGGGATTGTTTTCTCACATACGCACACTCCTCAGGACATTGTATCCTTTACAGTTGCAAGCATTACGAGTTGCTATTGGTCACCGGGCAGGACCAATGAAGGACAAAGGGAGGCCAGAAGTAAGAAGTCCCTAGGAACCTATACAAAGTGTGATCCAGAGCCCTGGGGTGTACTCCATCTCTGGGGCCCCTCCTATTCCCTTCATGGGAGCTATTTGTCTATCCTAATAAATTTTGCCATTTTTATCACACCACACACACACATGCGTATGCATGTGCCCATGTTTGGCACTTTCTCTGTTCTCCGTACCTGCAGCCCCCTTGATCTCTGTCACCTCCACTTTTGGATGCTAGCCACTTTCACAGTCAGCATCTGTGGCCTCCTCTCTTCGTCTGTCACTCCAGTTTCCTGCTGGCTTTTACTTTCCCTGCATGAGTCTTGTTTCCAGGACATATGATTCTTTGTCTATCCTATGGAATGAACTCAGTGGTACCCCCTGAATAAGTTTCCTCATCCAAGACCCCCAGAGTAGTGATTTAATGGGATGGATGGAGGTCTGGAGACCCACTGAGAAGTAATTTTGCAAAAGCTCTGGATAGGGTAAGGAGTGCTTCTGGTTCTACTAAAAGGGAAACAAAGATTTAGAAGGCATTTATGGAACACACGGGAAGAATCTAGAAAGAGGCCATATGACCTAGCAAAATGACCTTGAGGACAGGATGCGGGGTGGGAGAATGACAAATGTTTGCAGTCTTTGTAGCGGGTGATTAAGTTTTAAAAGACAACTTTAATACAATTTAAATTAAGTTTCTATTAAAAGTCACAGAAATAGTCACTTAAGATATCAGCAAAGGGTGTTAACAACAACAACAATAAAAGGCAGAATAGGATTGATGTTCCATTAAAAAAATAACATCTACCCAACAGCTCAGAAGAAGAGGAAGTAAAGACTCCTTAAGAAGTCAATAGGCATGATTGATGGTCCAAACACGGGGATGGGGAATAAGTTGATGAACGTCCATTATGGGGGAGAGTATGGTTAACACGGCATTGTGATTAGACTCACGGAACCTAGATCCAGATGTTTGTGTTCTGCTCTCCTGTGTCCTGCTCAGAGCAGGTACTGGCCTGTGGCTGATCAAGAGTCAAGGGACAGAACATGCCATGTGTGGTGAGCACTGTACGCAGGAGGGTAGGGCACCCTTGCCCTGCCTCTGGGAACAGGTTCTCCACAAACATCCACATTTATGATCAGAACTGCTGGATGTGAGACTTGGGAAACACTGGAGCCACTCACAGATTGTAAAACAAAGGAACGAAGCAGGCCCTTCACTGACATGATTCCTGTTGTCTGAGGAGCGTCTCAGAATGTGGGGGAGCCTGGCTCTTTGGAGGATTCCCCACTCCATCTCAGTCCCCATTTTTGGCTTTTGGGATACCGCCTTTGCTGACTCATGTCTCCTCATAGAAAAGTCTACTCTTGATTAAGGACCTCCTCGGCTTCTCTAATGACACCTGAGTCAGAGCCTTGGCTGCAGACCTGGGGCCTAGTGTAGGGTTATGAGCAAGGGACTCATTGTGGATACGTTTCTTTCTATACGTCCCTGCTAACCAACCCAGCGTTCAGGATCATTGCTGCATTTTTGTTTACGTAGTCCCTTGTTTACCTAGCCAAATGCCAATACGGCCTGCCCAGCTGGCCACTTCTGTGTGCTCCACCAGGATGGCAGAGAAATCAAGACAATGTGTTCAGGGACGCCTATCTCAGGAGCCACCGCTCACTCCATGCCTGGAGCAGCACGTTCCCTCTGCTCTCTAAGGGAACTACTCACAGTGAATCAGATATAGTCATGCTCCTGTCTTGGACCCATTGGTGCATTTCCTCATCAAATTTAGACCCTCCTGGATGTATTCCTCAGCCTCTAGCCTTCCTTGGGTGCTGTCTGATAACTCTGGACAGCTTTCAGTAAAGATGGTGTTTGTCAGTTAAACTCTCCCCATCCACCCCGATAGCTTCTCTTACTCACTTTCTATCCAGTGCCCAACCTGTTCCTGGCTACCCATCCACATGTGCCAGTGCCATTTCAACAGTGAGCCCTCTCTCTCTCCTCCGTGACAGTGGACACCCATGTCCATAGTAACAGCCAGAATATAACTGTCTTCCTTAGCGTACATTAATGAGAACCATGGGATTTCTTTGTTTTTTTATTATTATTTTTATTGAGCTCTACATTTTTCTCTGCTCCATTCCCTACCTCTCCCCTCCCCTTCAACCCTCTCCCAAGGTCCCCATGCTCCCAATTTACTCAGGAGATCTTGTCTTTTTATTTTTTTAATATTTATTTATTATGTATACAATATAGGACACAAGACCATTACAGGTGGTTGTGAGCCACCATGTGGTTGCTGGGAATTGAACTCAGGACCTTTGGAAGAGCAGGCAATGCTCTTAACCACTAAGCCATCTCTCCAGCCCCTGATCTTGTCTTTTTGACTTCCCATGTAGATTAGATCTATGTATGTCTCTCTTAGGGTCCTCATTGTTGTCTAGGTTCTCTGGGATTGTGATTTGTGGGCTGGTTTTCTTTGCTTTATGTTTAAAAACCACTTATGAGTGAGTACATGTGATAATTGTCTTTCTGTATCTGGGTTACCTCACTCAAAATGATGTTTTCTAGCTCCATCCATTTGCCTGCAAAATTCAAGATGTCGTCATTTAGATTTCTTTTTTTTTTTAACACTGCTTATCTTTCCTGCCTATCCTTCCCCACCATGTGACTCTACAGCAGCCCCTCAGCACCCCATGCTTAGCCCGGATGTTTTCTCTCTGGACTCCAGTCCTTCCTAAATGCCAACATGCAGTGAGGTTAGTTGTCTCGAAGCTCAGACTCTTGGCATGCTGTGCCTCAGTCTTATTTCTCTGCTTCCTGAATAAAATGATTTCAACTGTTGCCAGGCTTTTTCTTTTGGGCCACCAACCAGCTCCCAAATCATGACACAGAGACTTCTTATTAGTTATGAATGCTCGGCCTAGCTTAGGTTCCTTTCTGGCTAGCTCTTTTAACTTAAGTTAACCCGTTTCTCCTTATCTACCTTTTGCCTCAGGGCTTTTCACTTTTCTTTCCTTTTGTACCATCTTACTTTCACTGTTTCTCCTGGCTGGCTGGCCCTGGGCATCTCCCTCTTCTTCTCCCTCCTTCTCTCCTCCTTCTTCTCCTTTCTCTCCTGAGCATAGATTCCACCTCATAATTAGTCTCTCTGCCTGTCAGCCATGCCGATCCCTCTTTTGCCTAGCTATTGGCCACTCACCTCTTTCTTAGGCCAATCAGGTGTCTTAGGCAGGCAAGGTGAAACAAATGCAACGCATCTTTACACAGTTAAAGTAATATACTGCAGCATAAACAAGCATAACACATCTTTACCCAATTAAAATATTCCACAACATTCAATATTTATCTTCATGAGCTGACCCTCCCCTTACTCAGGAACCGTCCTTATACCTGCCGTTTAAGACTAGCTCAGCTTGTCCAGGTTGACGGCTCCATGATTTCCCTCACTGGACCTGTGATCACCTTATACCATCTTCACCCACTCAGCCCTTTTCTCTTTTGGGTTGGTCCTCCTCACTGGCTGTTCTCTTCTGCATTGTATGACTCCGTCTTCCCAGTTTCTCCCATCTAAGGCCTGACCCTGCTTATCTTCTAAGGTCAGACAAGATTCAAGTGGTTATGCAGACTCTTCCCTCATTTCTAAGCACATAGGCCTTCCTGAAGATTGCCACGCTCACCTCTTAGCACCGACTGTATCCAGTCCTTGCTTGCCTGTGAGTCTCCTGTCCCTGAGACACTGTGATGTTAGGTACTCATGCCAAGAGGTCTCACAGTGTCAATATACGTAAGAATGCCATCATTTCTACCATTCCTACCCACTTCTCAGCTTCTCTCGTCTTGGTGAAAGGTTCCCTGTTTGCCAATTTCAGAGGACAAATATCTGAATCAGGTTGCTATCTATGGCAGCTCAGGCTTGTTCCAAGGTCCGATAGTGCCCTCTGCTGGCTTGCCTTGGAATTTCATTCACACGGCTTAGTTCAGATGGTCAAATTACACTTCTCACTTGTCTGTTCATTTGCCCTCCCCAGAGCAACATCTAAAGTAAGGGTCCTGTGTTATTGAAGGTGCCAGGACTGGTATCTCCTTATGGGAGCCAGTTTTGCTAACCTATATAGGAGGCCTCAGGCAGTGGGTGGTGGAATCTACGCTAAAAGACCGTGCCTGTACCACACGGATGGTTGAAGTGTGTGTGCCATCTGGGTCATAAAGCACTACAGGACCTGCCTCACCCAGCTCAGCTCCCCCTCCACTCAGGCCACACCGCCCTTCTGTGCTCTTTCTTGAATACAACAAGCCTTTTTTTTTAATGACTCTTCAGTTTCCCCTCCCTCCTCCCCTCCCCTTCCCCTTCGTCCTACCCCCATCCATTCCTCCTCCATTTCTAGTCAGGAAAAGGCAAGCTTCCCATGGATATCAAATTACAGTAAGACTAGGCACCCCCCCCCATATGCAGGCTTGACAAGGCAACCCCATATGAGGAATAGGGTTGTCCCAAAGGCCAGCTAAAGAAACAGAGACAGCCCCTGCTCCCTCTGTCAGGAGTCCCACAAGAAGACCAAGCTACACAACTGTCACATATGTGCAGAGGGCCTAGGTCAGTCCCATGCAGGCTCCCTGATTGCCAGTTCAGCCTCTGTGAGCCCCTATGAGGCCAGGTTAGTTAATTCTGTGAGTTTTCTTGCGGTGCCCTTGAGCCCTCTGGCTCCTACGATCCTCCCCCTCTCTGAGCTTCTCCTAATGTTTGACTATGGTCTCTGCATCTGTTTTCATCAGTTGCTGGGTGAAGCTTCTCTGATGATAACTGGGCTAGGCACCAATTTATGAGAAAAACAGACTATCCTTAGGCATCGTTTCATTGACTTTGTGTGTGCACCAGTCCTGTTTGGTTCTATCCTAGGTCTTTGGGGTATCCCACCTCTGGGTCCTGGAGCTCCAGGCAAACAAAAGGCCTGTGTATAGTGGGCTTCTGCTGTCCCTGGATGTCCCTCCGTGTGCAGTCTAAAGATCTCATCTGCACAGTTGTGCCCACTCGCATGTTTCTCAGGGATCTTGGCATTTGAATTTTCCCCCTCCCTGTAGCCTAGAAGAGTATTTGGGATATAGTAAATATTCAGATCTGTACCAATGGAATCAAGGGCATGATGATATGAGCACATCGGGAGGTACAGTAGGTGCTTTGGCTCATCAGTTCCTCTAGAGCAGTGGCTCTCAACCTTCCTAGTGCTGAGACACTTGAATATAGTTCCTCATGTTGTGATGACCCCCCCACCATAAATTATTTTCATAACTGTAATTTTGCTACTGTTATGAATTGTAATGTAAATAGCTGATATGCAAGATGGTCTTAGGCAACTCCTCTGAAAGGATTATTTGACCCAAAAGGGTCACAGCCTACCAGCTGAGAACCACTATTCTACAGTATTCCACTTATGGTTATGCAGTTTATCTACACCTCATTTGAGGGCATCTGGCTTTTTCATTTGTTCAGTCCTATAAGTAAGTTAGACCACACAACCTGGGATCCTCATGTTCACATCCACGTGTAAGAAATCAGTAACACCAGGTTCTGTGATCAAGGTGTATGCACATCTCACTGACTTTGTGGAGCCCGTTCTCTATGGAGAGATACCTTGCCCAGCATAGGCACGGCGAAGGGTGGGGAGGGACGGGACTTCATCCTGCCTCAAGAAGATGATGAGACAGGCTTAGTTTACTTCCCAGGGGAGGCCTAAAGAGCAGACGGGAGTGGGGTAAGGGGAATGTGGGGAGAGTGAGAGGAGAGGTGGGAGTGGGAACTGAGATTGATGTGTAAAAAAAAAAATAATTTAAAAAGATGCCTGCACATTTAAATTTTGGTAGAGAATGTCTGGCTGCTACTCCAGTACCTTCAACTTACTGTGATTTTAAAATTGTAGTTGGGAAAATGTATGTAATATATGCATTGAAGGGAATGAAGCGATTGCTCAGCAGTTAAGAGTTCTTGCAGAGGACCGGAATTTGGTTCTTAGTTCCAATATTGGGTGGCTCACAACTGCCTGTAATTGCAATTCCAGGGAATCCAACCCACCCCCCTTCTAACCTCATGGGCCCCTTCACACACACACACACACACACACACATACATACATGCAGTGTTTTTAAACACATACATTGAGTTCCACCCCTCTGACAGGGTACCTGAGCATATAAAATGTTCCAGGATCTCATTGACTTCTCAGAAGTGAGGCTGAGTCTGAGAAGAGTGGAAACTGCAGGAAAAGGTTGTTTCAAGCAGGAAGCCTGAGCCACTGAGACTTTACTACCCAGGCCAACCAGAATTTAACCATGTGATCAAAAAGATATTGTGGAGAATTCAAAGAGGCCACTGACAACATGAGGTGAAGCCGACAGACCCCATCTTGGGATCAGCTTTGTCAGAGTGGGAGTAAGGCAGGGGGATGCAGCTAAAGGGCAGAGTGAGCCGGGCTCTGCCTGCAGGCTCGGGCAACGGGCAGCTTTGGGAATTGGAGGGTCCTCCTCCAGAGAATGGAAGGAGCAAAAGTGAGGTTTCTATAGATGCGCCAGCTACTCGAAGGATGGGGGGCGGGCATAAGTGTAGCCTCACAGGCTGTGTGTGACTGCAAGGAGGAGTAGAGGTGTTGGTTACCGGTTAGCTGGGGTCACGGACAGGCAAGGAGATGCCCCTCGAGCTCTTGTCCTTGTCAGGTTTCATTCCCCTCCCTTTGGGGCAGCTTTAGCAGTAACAAGTGTGTGGGCAGCAGCACAGCAGATCAAATCCCCCAAGTCCCTGCCCTTCTGGTAGCAGGACTCTGAGCCTTACAGATATAGCTCATGTGTGACCTAAGAAGTTGGGATTCCTCGACCCTCAACTGTGGCTGCTGCTGCAGCCTCCAGGCAGACCAAGGAGACAGGATTCCTCAACCATCTGTATAGCAGGTGTAGGCCTAGGAAGCTGGGATTCTCTTGCCTTTAACAACAGTTAGTATTGTACATTAATCCACACACTCACACTCTTATGCACCGTATTTGATCACACACCTCTACACACTCATACACATTCTCTCACCACATGCATAAACACTCAGCTCATACTTGCACACTCATAGAAACACAGACAATCGTGCACTCATATACACTAACACACTCTTGATGCTTATGCAGTCATAGATACACATTCACATCCTTACACCATTGCACACACATAGCAACACAAACTTCTGCACATCTTCACTCACATACTCATCCACATATTTACAATCACAATCCAATACTGACACACACAAACACACTTACTTTTTTACAGTATTGCAAATCCAAGCTCCTAAACACACTCATGCACTTGTATCCATTCCCATATCCATATTCAATCACACACTCACAAAGTCACAGGCTCACATGAAACATTCAGATACCACACACTTTTACATACTCAGTGCACATCCATGCTCATGCACACTCACGCTCACTCACAATCTTATACACTCACCCCTAATAACACACAGAGCTACAAGCTCACAGTGCTCTCCAAAACATAACCACCTTCACGGTTACTCACACTTACTAACTCAGATATCTACATGGTCATACATTTACCCATGCTGAAACAGTCACATTACTCATACAATTATACACGCATGTTGTCATGATCTCACACCTTCACACGCTTTGAATACCTTACCCACTCATACATCTGCATAGTCACATGGGCTAACACTCAAAGTCAGACTCCCATTCACACAGATTCACATCATACACTCTTCCTCCCATTACACACTCTTGCACACTCACCCAAACATAGTCTTGTACACTTTCGTACTCATATACACAGAGAAAACACACACACATTGGCACTGACTCAGCCACATGCAATCTCAATAACAGACTCATGTGACCTCACAATTCCTCACACAATCATATAATTTTGCACAGAATTGTGCACTCTTGTACATTCATGTGCACTTTCATGCACTTTTGCATGCACACACAAGCAAATCTACAAAACACGTTAATATGAAGTCGTACCTGAATGTGACACAGACTGAGTCAGCCACACAAGTTCATGAATGTCCAGACACTCATGTACACTTACAAACACTAACTTTAACACTGTCCTAACTCTAACACTAATCCTAACCTTAATACTAGACTAGCCCAAGCCCTAAAGCTAACTAAAAAGCAATCCCTAACCATAAATCTAAAACTAAACCTTATTATATCCCTATCCATGACCATATCTATAGCTCTAATGAAAAACTAAACCAAATACATGCCTAACTCTAAGTTTCCCCAAATCCAACCATAACTTTAACTCTTTCAACCTAACTCCATTTCTAACACAGCAGCAACTCTAGCACAAACCCCTGCTAAACTAATCCCAAGCCTCCTCCTAACTCTAACCCTAAACCTAAAACAAGCTTAGTGCTAAGGCCAGCGCTAACTTAATTCCTAACCCTAACCCCGGCCTCAGTCCTCACCCTGACCCTGACGCTGCTGTGGCCCTAACACCAAACCTATTCCTAACACTGAACAGTCTCACTTTTTACACACCTTAAATAACTCACTCACACTGTCATAGCTTGCATAAGCTCATTCTCACTTTTTACACACCTTAAATAACTCACTCACACTGTCATAGCTTGCATAAGTTTATTCTCACTTTTTACATACCTTAAGTAACTCACTCACACTGTCATAGCTTGCATAAGTTTTTAATTTTCTTTCCCATCCCAGAAACCATCTAAATCTTCACACACAAATCCATCGTTCCGAAAAATATTCCATATTTACATTCTTTTAACATGTTCTTGTGCTGACTCTTATAATGACATGAACAAATGAATTTGGCATCTGTTGTGAGAATTTTCTCCCTGGGGAATAGTATGCAATATCTATCTCTCCCCATACAGTTCCAATGACAAACAAAATTTCAAGTTCACCAATGTTCACCCTACGGGACCAATGGGTTTCCTGAATTTACTTACAGAGCATGGTAACCTGAAAGCAGCGGCACTGGAAAGTCTTCCCCAGTCTGGATAATGGCTTTCCCAACTCCATGTAGGTCCCTCCCTGGTGTGTGGGAGGTCCTTCTGTATATGTGTTGCTTTTATTGGTTAATGAATAAAGCTGCTTCAACCTATGACAGGGCAGAATAGAGTAAGGCGGGAATTTCAAGTGGACAGAGGAGGAAAGAAGGCTGAGTCAGAGAGATGCCATGTAGCTGCTAAAGGAGACCTTACCAGTAGACTGCAAGCCTCGTGGTAAAATGCAAAATAATAGGAATTGGTTAATTTAAGGTGTAAGAGTTAGTTAATAAGAGGCCTGAGCTAATAGGCCAAGCAGTGTTTTAATTAATACAGTTTCTGTGTGATTATTTTGGGTCTGGGCAGCTGAGAAACAAACAAGTAGCCTCTGCCTGCACCTCCCCCTTCTTACTCTTCCCCAAACTCCATACTCTAGTTCCTCCCCCAAAGACCATGGGACAGCGTGGCATTAGTACAGGATTCCATAGACCTGGCTGGATTGAGTGACTGATCACTCAGGCGAAGGTTTAATCACACTGCCCATGCCCTCTTTCTTTGAAGGAATGGCCAGCAACAAGCCCAGCTATAATGAATTCACACTGCTGAAGTCATGAAGATGGAAGCTGTTTAGCTGCAGAGACAGTGCTGTGCAACAGCACCTTAATAAAAGAAAGTGGAATGCCAACTACATACGTAGGATAAGGTACTAAACTAATCTTACCTGTATACAAGCTGCTATATTATGGGGCTTTATAAGACCCCAGGTAAACCATACATAAAACCAAGAAAGTTCGACATCTTCTCTGTGGGGCTTTGGGATGGGTAGTTTCACATCATCTGAGAGGAGGGAACTTTAACTAGGAAAATGCCTCCACAAGTTCAAGCTGTAAGCAGGCAAGCCTGTAGGGTAGTGGTTCTTAACCTATGGCTCGCAACCCCCAGGGGAAGGGGGAGTCAAACGACCCTTTCACAGGGTTCACCTGAAAACATCAGAAAACACAGATACTTATATTATGACTCTTAACAGTAGCAAAATTACAATTATGAGTAGCAACAAAAATAATTTTATGGTTGGGGTCACCACAACATGAGGAACTATATTAAAAAGTCACAGCATTAGGAAGGCTGAGAGCCACTGCTATAGGGCATCTTCTCAATGAGTAATCAGTGTGGAAGACTCAGTCCATTGTGGGTGGGGCCACCCTCAGGCTGGTGGTCCTGGGTCTATAAGAAAACAGACTGAGAAAACGGTGAGAAACGAGCCCTAGGAATAAGCAGCATCCTCCAAAACCTCTGCGTCAGCTCCTGCCTCCTGCCCAGTTTGAGTTCCCACCTTGGACTCCCTCCATGGACTGTGATTCAGGATCTGTAAGCCAAATAAACCCTTCCCTCCCAGAGTTGCTTTGGTCATGGTGTTTCGTCTCAGCCACAGAAACCCTGGCTAAGACAGGCTAGTGCCACCTAGAATGACAGATCCCAGCCGTGTGTGGCTCTCCATGAGTATAAGTAGCAGGTAGAGATAAGCATGTGTGCAGAGCAACACATCTTCAAATCTATGTATGATGGCTGATCTTACTACATCTGGAATCAACTAAAACCCACACAGTTACTCGGATCATGTGAAGTAGAAAGATGCACCCAAATTCTGGGCCACACCCTGTGTTACTGGGCCCCATCAATGGACATGGATACACCTACCCGCCCCCACTTCTACACCAGACAGCCAATCTCAGAGCCAGAGAATTCTCTGCCCTGTGTCCTGGACTTGTTCAGGTTCTCCCTAGTGCTGCTCTTGCTATAAAGACAGAATCTCCTCTGAGGGTTGGAGACCATGAGCCACAGTAGGGTCATAGAACTGCAGGCTGGGTGAATATAGGGTCCTACCTGTGGGATAGGCCAGGGGGTTGGGGCAGGAAAGCAGGGGCAGGGGAAGATGACGGGGGGGGCAGAAGAGGGGGGTGAGGGACACAGGACAAGACCACAGGTGGACTCTCCCTACACAAGGTCTGATGGAAGGCTTCGGAGCATCTGCCAGCCCTGGCACCCAGCTCAGCCCTCCAGCTGTTCTTCAGCTCAGACCACCGGAGCAAAGGACCAGGAGCTGCATGGCTTAGAGCCCGACCGTTGCCTCACATTTCCAGGCAGAAACCCAGAGCCAAAGCCTGGGTGGGGCTTCTTCCTTCCAGACGCTGAGGGAAGGGTCTGTCACAAGGAGAGCGGTAGGGTCACGGCCACCAGGACCTAGAAGTGGTCTGATTTCAACCTTGCCATGTTACTTACTGGGCACTGGGTCCAAGCAGCCCATTTCTTCTTCTGGGCCTCAGTTCCTTGGTCAGGAAAATGGAGGAATCGACCCCAGAACACAGGGTGGCCATGGCCTGAACCTTCGCGACGACGCGTTTTGGTGTATTTCTAAAGTTGGCCACCAGATGGCAGCAGAGGTACACAGTTGCCCTAGTGTTGTAGCATTTTGTGGGCCATGAAGGGTCCAGCACAGAATCTTGGGAGCCACGGGCACCAGGAAAGTGTAGATAAAAGCTAGTGACCATACAAGAATCAAGGAAGGTTTCTAGGAGTTGTTGAGCTATGCTTTGAGGCAAGATTTAAGGTCTGAGGAGGACCCAGAGAGGGACAACCTGAACAAAGATGCTGAGAGGCAGGCAAGCTTGAACCAGGGTAAAACTTGACTTGAAGCAACATAGCAGGGCCTGAAATTCTGACATCCCTTGAGCCAGTATTTCAGACAAGTGTTAGAAATTCACTTTGAACTGCCTTAAGAAAAAGATACCCTCCCGCGTAATTAAAAACTCCAGGAGACACTTTCAGGCCTGGCTACATGCAATGCACTGTGCCACTGCCTTTCGGCTCTGACTCTGGCCACACTCTTGGGCAATCTTCCTTCTTTTGTGACAGTATAGCCATCAGCAGCTGTGAGCAGATATCTAAACTTCCCAGAAGCCAACAAGGAGATAGCCTCATTCTTAAGAATGCTACCAAACGTCCTGGGAGTTTCTCTGAAGCGCTGGGTCTATGTTACCCAAATATACAGAAACTTGATTGCTACTCTTGATGATCTGGTGTCCCAGCTGCCTATGAGAGGTGGACTTGGTCCCCTAACGAACCCTAGGAGGCAACAGTCCCCAAATGAAATAGGCTCCTCAGTTAGCCGTGTGTCCCGGGAATGAGAACTAACACACCAGTAAGCCTACGTAAGGAAGCACAGGCAGAAGGATTGTGAGCTGGAGGCCAGCCTGGGCTACACAGTGAGACTCCTGTCTTATAACACAGGAGGCAGTGGCTGGGGATGTAGCATGTGTAAAGTCCTGGAGTCAATCCCCAGCACTGCAATAAAAGTAATATTTTTTAAAGCAAGTATTAACTAGGC